>NBZA01000925.1:48487-82340 GCA_003054995.1 Aleochara bilineata
ATCTATCTATCTGCTGATCCACAATTATAAAGATAAATTCAAAATGAGATTTGTCTAAGCCAAAGGCTTAGAGTTGACATGCTCAACAAAAGCAATGTATGCATACGCAGCTAAGGAAAAGATGGAGTGATACGAGACGCTGCTTGCTTGCTTGCTTGCTTTCCGATCAATTTCTCAAAGACTTCCTGCTTCTCATACTCTGTCTGCACATTCTTCTCGTTGACGCAAATAGCTCGTGGCTCCTCATGGTATCTTTCGCCAGGAGCGCAAAGAATACGAGGCAAAACACCAACACTGGCGATGGCTGGGCTCGGAAATGCATTTTGTCCCAATCGAGTTGAGTTGCAGAGGCAGAGGCGAAAGACGATAGATGAGCTCACACATTTATCTCCGGTCTTGACTTAGTGTTGGTCTTGGGTTGTTGAAACACGAACCTTACACGCCAAATATGCCCTAGTAAATGCGATTATCCTAAGAGTGCACTATGTTTTATCAATTTTTTTACGCGTCCCACAGAACACCGACGGCGACGCCTCGGCAATGTGTTATCATACAAAACAGCCAAAACAAAATACATCGTATAAACTTGCGAAAATTTACTTCTTTCGACTTTCAACATCGAAGAAGGAAAAGGAACAGAAAAAGAAAAAGTGTATAAATGTACGAATATGTACCGAAGAAACAGGCACCACGCTTTTCATCTTAGTTTCTGAAAAGTCCTCGTTACTTCTGGCGCAATTTCACGCTTATTATTCAACCTAAGAATGCACTTTTACGTGTCTATCAAGATAAGCACAGAGCATGCAGATGCAAGTAAATATTAAGAAACATTTAGAAAAGAACTCAACTTGCCACAGCCGCAGAAGACTTTGAACGCAACTTGCTAAACTTTAAGCAAGTAACATTCAAAGTACGCACACTTTTACCATTGTTCTATAATTCAAGACCGAATGAACTTGTTACCAACTAGTTTTTGCATTAGTTATGCTTATTTTATACTTACTTGCAACTGCCAGTTTCTTTTTGATGCTGCACCAGTCTATTAAGCGACAACACAACGGACAACATCCAAAGGTATTTCAAGAAATTCATCTTTGCAGAAAATGCTGCAGAACTTTTGGTTGAAAGTACCTAATAAAGTCACTAATTATATTGTATTGCATTTCGGTTTAGTTCGGTGGCTTTGCATCAGCAATCGAATTGTGGCGGCAGTTATATGACAATATCAGACACAAGCAAGAAGTATGTTTGCCGTCAAGCACATCACAAGCCAGATTGGGCGACGGTGGGTGGGCAGCCAATGCAATGCGGTGTAGGGATATTCGTAGACGTCGTCGTAGCAATATATAGGTTATCGATGATCAGCAGCGTTCTGATTAGGCAGGCTTAGGGCTCATGACTGTGTCTGATGATGCAGCGCCGTAGCCACCTCGAGCATTAACTGAGAGACATGTTTGTATCTGCGATTGTTTGGCTTGTCCTTTCCAATTGAATGCGGGTGAACCTACTAAGGATGTTAGCAACCAAATATACACAAGTATTGAATTGAAACATTGCAATTTTAAAAGTGAACGAGATGATGAGAAGCTTATCTTGCATTTTGAATACGATTACGTATACGTAGGTACATACATATTTTGTTCAAACCCTTTGACAAAACTTTAGCCCAACGTCAACTCCAAGTTTGAATATCGAAGTGCAGCTCTTAGTAAGCACATTATTATTATGAGTGGCCCACTTCAGTGCCGTGGTTGGTTGGCTTCCGTGCATATTCAACGCATAGCATATGAATGTTCATACGAGTACTCACATCCATTTGTACTCAGCGCGTGACAGAGAGTTATAGAGTATGGACACTTGGATGGATGCTGTCTCTCTACTACTGGATGCCCGCGCTTGTATCGCTCTAATGCGAAATCTCTATCTGCCTCCACGATGGGCTATCTGTCTTCTATCTCTCGATCTACATACACACTAATGCGACAATGCCCGTGGCCTGCGACTATTTGTCAGAATTTATGATGCCCTCTCTCTCAATAACCCACCAGATGTATAATAATAGCCGGCGAGTGCTCCGCACTGTATGTACGTAGTCGTGGTCGTACGCTCGATTATTATGACATATTATAGTAATAATAATTCATTGCTGACGCGTCGCGACGCCTCGCAATTTGTTACAATTGCAATAATCGCATTACACTCGAATACTGCTGGCATTGCAGCCACAGCCAGCTTAGAAGCACCAGAGAAGCAGAGATTAGGACCCGAATACAGTGCCGTATCGTGCGTTCATTGAGTGTCCTCCTGATATACGGTACCAGATGATCATAAATAATATTCTACTGCGGTGTAAATTTATCAAATCGATTTCATTCACAAAAGATCAAAAAAACTTGTCTGTTTTTTCATCTTTTCTTTTCTTCACTTTTCTTTTCTTTCTTTTGGTGTAATGATATCTATTCGTGAGTAGATATTATTCAATTTATACTCAATTACACATCGATATCTTGATCAAAGCGAAGGGCAATTTTGGGGATTCCCTGCCCTCAAGTAGGTAATCAAAATGCCATTATCTTATATTCAGCACTCCCTGTAACGAAGCATTAAATTGCAATCGAAATCAAAATTGCAGGCCACGCTTCACTGCTCTGCTCTCTACTCTGCTCTGGTCTGGTCTGTAGCTACTTAGAGTTAGAATTGGGATAGTTTTCTGCTGGCCTGTGTGATATTGAAATAATAATCAAATATTATATAGAGTTGCGCATCGAGTTGAATAAATTGAATTCTGTCAGGATGTCATGCCAAACTTTCAATAAATAAATAAATGCGCAAGTTTGTCAAAATATGAAAAACATAAATGCAATTCTGGTGTACAAGTGCGCTTTTAATAGATTTTATGCCTATGAACGGCTTATATTTTATTATTTCATTTGAGCCTCTCTATCGAAATGAAATATAATAATAACTCAAGCAGACGAAATGAAATAGTATAAAATAAAAATAACAATTACTAATGGCGTTTTGAACTGGTAAACCTTTAGAATTTATAATAAAATAACAATAATAGTTGGTACTTTTTGCACTTTGGTTCTGTAAATAACGAACAGAATAATGTGTGCAATATTAATAACCGCAGGCTAATTTTTACATTCATCAAGCGGGGGATTTTTTATTATTGAACTAAACTATGGCAATGCATAAGCAATAGTCTTTGGACCAGAGGAGGCTAGACTGTGGGCCTTAATAGACTGCCAACGGGCATTTCCATTCAATGCTCGCACGCGCATATCGTGTGCGCCCTTCGGGCTGTGTTATTATATCATCAAAGAAGACAAAGAAGCAGACCTCCAGCCGGCTCAAATTGGCTATTTCGTCGCTGTTTGAATTGCGCACCATGCTCCACGTCCACGCCTGGTCCAATTTCAATTTGTTTAGCTGAAACGAAAACAAGGAGATATTAAAACACAATTATTGCAACATGCTCATGCTCATTATATTTTTTGTTTGTTTTAAATGTTGATTAAAGTTTTATTTATCAGGAAGCAGCGTGTGCGCGAACGAGAAACAACTATTATCGGTGTGTGAGTTATGATTGATGAAAATTAATTAACTTTGCTTCAGCTTAGGCTTTCCGGAAATGTTAATTAAAATTATGCACATGCGTGTTTTTCATGTGAATTTATGATAGTTGTGTTTATTTAAAGTTTTCATCTATTTCACCTGCCAAGTCTCCTAGATGGAGTTTGTGTAAATATTAATTAGTGATCGTTAGTTGCATTTTGCAATTAGTAAAATTAGCTAATGCTACAAAGTGTTGATTGCCGGGATCTTGATTATCAGTAAGTAGATTTCTACTGGAATGTTGTCTTATTGACGTAATTAATTATCGCAATTAGGGAAATTCATTTATAAATTAATGTAAATTTTAAAATGTTCATCAACACAACTAATTGTGATATTTGAATGACATGTGTATGTATGTACTAAAATACATTGATTTAAATAATTCATACTAGGAATTACCTACATTTCCGTGATATTAAATTGATACCGATTGAAAGCCTCTGTCAGTCTCTTCCGTTTATTGACGTTTAGATAGGATACCGGCAATACATACATATATATGTTCATACATACTAGATAGACAGAAGCAAGCCGCTTGGCTTGTCTCTGGCGTTGGCGGTTGTCTGAACTATTCATGCCTGAACCGCAATAGTAGCTGGGTGCTGAGGGAGACTTCACTCAAATCTCAGGCCGTCACTCACCTGTTTGCAGCCAACATTGCATCCAGAGCTAAATGCAGTTCTCTGTGAGTTGCATATAATTATAACATAACAAATGCAATATTAATTACTCTACTGTCAAGGCAAAGCCATAGGTAAACGAAATGAAATTGGTGCTCGACAAAATATTTCATTGCATGCATGAATGAATGTCTACGCAATGCGCAATGCTTTTTGGCTTGAAATGTTCCACGACCGCAGCTATAATTAACTCGTTACATTATTCAAACGCATGGAAATGCAATGGCAAACAGCAAATCTTTAAATGTTACACCGGCAAATTTATTAATAATGAAATGTACGTCATTCATTACAGCTAATCCACGATAGCGTTAACACATTAATAGAGGCAAATGCAAATGTCAATGCTGGTAGTTCGCATTTTACAAAGCGGAAATCGAACAAATAAATTCACTTTTGGTAATTTAATGCTTGTTCGAATTGACGTTAAACACGTACAAAGTGCGCAATTAATCCGATTGATTTATTCATTTATAAATCGAATGCTTTTGGCCCAAATGCAAACATCAAGTTGCATTGTATTTTGTTAAATTAATTTAACGTAGCGTTGCGCCATTACATACCATGCTGAGAGATAATAGTTTAATAAGAGCGCCATGCAAGTAAGTTGTAAATTCTGCGCGGAAAGCAAAGTGAAGGGTTAATAACGCTTGTGACATGCGCGTCGCGCGTTAATTGCCTTCTAATAGAAAGCATAGTCGCGAAGGAAGTGAGTGCACAACGCATGAGGAAGGAAAGTTGGCTCTTCGATGAGCCTCAACAAATTTTCATTCTATTAGCAACTTGCTGGCTTGTCATATGCGCGCTTGCGTTCGCACAAGCAAAATGCACAAAACTTGTTAAGTACATGCATGCATGAGATAGAACGCGTACATGCTTGCGATATGAATCTGCGTAATATAGTGTCGCGCAAAATGTACAAGTTTGTGCGAAAATTGTCTTTGTTTCTGGAGTGCAGAAAGGAGGATGGATAATTTCCCCTCAAAGCTCCGACAACTTTCAGCTAAGTCTGAGACTGAGACTGAGACTGAGGTTGAAACCAGGCGTGCTAAATTAGTTGGAGATTAGTTCGTAGTTAACTTGTTGCTGCCTGACTGACGCTTTTGATTTTTCACTTGTCAGAATTCATTACAATTTGCGCTTAAATTTGCATTCGCATTCAACTTTTTTGTTTGGTTGATCGTATTTGCATTTGCATTTCGATGCATTGTAATGCAGTGAGTCGGGTAAAACTGATAGTCACATTTCAGCACAAAGCCCAAATGCTTTAACTTGTCACTCAAATTTATTGATTAATGCGCTGCGCAAATGACACTTTGACGTTGATTTAAATTCTCTTTAATGCGCTCGCAAAGTGACTGAAACTGAATGAGTCAATGACAAAGAAATCTATTACGTATGCAATCTACTGGACATTGACTTCAAAGGGGATGAAATGAAAAATTGACGATTTATTAATAATTTATCATTAATCATCTCATCGTAGTGAAGCAGAATTGTTTATTTAATTATGCAGTTGGTTTGGATTAATATTCGCGCGTATGTACGTAATCTCTCATTAGTTTCGCAAAAATGTATTCATTATAATTTTAATTAAAGAAAAATATTAATATTTTATGTCATTATTTGATATTCGCGTTTGCCAAGCGATGATTAACATTTTATAATATATAAATTTTCTTACCTGTCGACAGGTGACAGTTCTGTGCTTTAATTAAATCTCACTGACAATGAGATTCATGCTAATTTGTTATTTACTTAGTATTTGAATTTATAATATTGGTTTAAGTATAAGTATGTGTGATTTATTTGCCAAATATTTGAACGTAACGCACGTGCACGTTTTGTCTCGCTGTTTCTGTCCATGTCAGCATTCGGTGGCAGAGCTGCTGGCGCGGGCTAGAAATACGTACGTCCAAAACTGAATCGGAAGGCGAACGGGAACGCGAGCGATCTTGGGGTGCATTTATCCATGTGCCAGGCCGCCATCCGCCGAAAACGACATAAATTTCTCAAAAGCGCGCACACGTCGGATTGTCGAAATCTTGAAATTTACAGCAGAGGACGCATTTCAATGCAGCGCCACGCCATCTCACACGCAAATCAATACATTTAATCTACGCAATTCTTCATGTCCATTTTACTATGTAGAATGTCCTGAATAAACAGGATGAAAACTAAAAGTGAAGTTGGAGTAAAAACCAATTGAATTTCTACTTACGGCCGCACCGATTCGTCAGCTGAAACGATCCGCGATCAGGATTGAATCCCAACTACAGTTCGTTTCGGTTGGTTTTTTTCCGCGTTTCTTTCCCAGCAGCGACAACACATGGCATATACTCGTATAGTTTTCCCACTTTTTTGTTGTTTATTTTGGCCGGACATCCATTGAAATCCATTGAAACTTTTATTTAGTTAGTTGAAGTTGGAGTTAGTTGAAGCACTCACCACCGGCGGTGCCCTGACCTGAATAATTGAAGGTAATTACAGGAATTGAAAATTACGAAAAACAATGACCGAACAAACGCATACGGGAAATCACAAACGCTGCTCAGGTGTCTGCGTTTACTTCATTTTCAAACTGTATTTTGCCATTTGCTAGTTAATCAATTATTGCGACTGCGATTCAAAAATAATATCAATATTTAATTGCTAGATGCTGTTTAATTAAAACTGTATTGAATGAAGTGCGCAACTTTCAATTATCTTTATGCAAATTGATGCTTTGAGTGTTGAAGGTTTATTAATATTTAAATTTTTAATTAATTTTTTGTTGTTGTTAATGTTTACCTATTGTATGTTTTCTATATTTTGGCTTTTTTCATTTAATTCCATTGATTTTATTGCCATTGCCATTGTTATCCTCTCACCGACATTCTTTCATCGACTTTTTTCGACTTGTGAGTGTATCCCGGGTTGTAATATCGTGTAACAAATGTTCGTGCGTCATTTATGTATGTGAAAATTCAAAAGGCATGTAGTGCACTCATACATGAGGGACGGAAGCAGTGAGTGTATTGGCGAAGACCAATCCTTTACGCTTCCCAGAGTACTTTGAAAGCGCGACAAAAAATAATAGGTGAACGGATTGAAAGCGCGCTCTACGACGCGTCGCATTTGCGCGCGTCGATGGCACGCAAAACGGTTTGTTTTCCTACCATTTTCCACTCACAACATACTCATATTATCACATCTACAAAGGGCGCGCATGTGAAAACACATGCGTTCTTAGCTCGCTAGCCGCCACACAGCGTGTTACCCTAAACTAAACCAAACATGCAGGCCAAATACGAATGCAACGCAAAAAATTACGCGCGTCGAGTACTTTGTATTCTTCGGATGGAACCTGACAGCAAAGGATTTGAAGTTTCGCATGTGAAACGAAAATGGCATAAAGCGGAGTGCGCGTTCTCTGTAAAAACGGAAACAAATACGCATCAAACAAAGTTAGTCGTGTTTTTGACATCTTGCTACCAACATATTTTCGCAGGAATTCATTCAAATGCATGAAAATTATTTACAACAAACACACCGGCCAAATGGTACAAAGCAGCGCTAAAGTGCGAAAAGAAAATTCAAGTTTGCTGTGCTCATTCGCATTTCTTTTTGTGCTTGTTTTTCTCGTGTTCCTTATTAAATATTTAAGGAGCAGTTCAGGGTCTGAATTGAATTGGTAAACAGGCGATTCAACTCGATTGAGTTGGCAATGTAAATGTGAACCAATTCGAAAGAAAATAAAAACTGAATCAACATGTTAAGCGAATGGTACTTTACTTGTTACTTCTTATATATGTAGGTACGTATACCTTAATAATCAATACGAACGCATTAAACGTGAAAATATTGACACAAACTCGAGGAAAATGGAGTGAATCAAACAGCTACCTGTGCGTTTGTTGACTTGAATGTGTGTCAGTGATTTTCACCTCTTTGAAAGACACGTACTGTTTCTTGCTTGTTCGCTCACGGTGACTTACCGTGTTGTTTATTCGGGATGGCGCAATACATATTCAAAGACGGGCGCGTCGTGCGCTTGACGCACGCGAGCCGCCCCCTCGTCAATGTCAAGAACGCCGGCTGCGCGCCGCCACCAGTTAATTGTTACACGCTAACAAGTCAACCACGTGTCGCAATTTGCATTTTGCGTCTTAATTAGCGTAATTAAATCAACTTTTATTAGGTTCACTCTTCCAAGGCAAAGTTCTGCTTCCTGTAATGGGAAAATTAAATTTGGTGAGAAGAGAAACTTTTCTTCGGATTCAATTATAAAATATATTTCATTACTTGTTATGAATTTCCTGGTTTGTAGCGCTTGAAATGTTTTCCTTACCTGGCAAGCGGACGACGGAAATTGATAAAGCGAATTATTGGCGAAAACAGCTGGTTGAACCAATACTTGCGGTGACTTGCGGACGAAGAAGTGGAGGTAGCTTGACGATGTTACAGTTTCTCCAATTAGATGATTCCTTTATTGAATTGGATGGTATTGCGGAGCATTGGCATGAATCGCATTCAGAGTTCCAACTTGAGTTAGTTCATTAATTGTTCAATAAGTTTCCGGCAGGGCAAGATGCTTCTATTCTGCAATCGTAATTTGATTCGCGTATCAATTTCAATTATCTTCGGAAATATAGGTATAAGTAATTGTTTTTTATTAGTTTCTGTACTTTTTCAAATAAAAATAACATGCAATAATATTTTCAAAAGTTTTACGGCTTGGATATTTTGACGACTCATTTCGGATTCCGGATGGTGTAAGTATTATATTAGGCTGTACGTGTTTGAGAAGTTATTAAATTTTGATGAGGAAAAAGGAGCTGTGGGTCGGGCAAAAACATCATCATTATGAAATTCTGTTACGGTATCAAAAGCTTCGTTCGTCCTGCCGTATGCATTCGCAATAGTGGTGCGTTTAGGGCGGTATTTTATGACTGGTCGTGTGTGCTAAGCGAGCACCCATCGGGCCATCCGCTTGAACCTAATCCAGGAAGCGAAAAGTTAAACTTGCCGGGGCAAAAAGTCAGCCAGCTATGTATGCAAAAAGCAAAAGGCGAAAAGCTGCAGCCATTCATTGAATCCTGGCCGGCATGGCTCATGCTCATGCTTGTACAAGTCTCGTAGTCGCGCTGAATCCCTAAGTGAATTGCGAACGAGATTAGAGCATTATTAATACGCCCTGAAGTTTGAGACTCGCTTTCCGCAAGTGGTTTCGTACTTGAAATTGAAACATTTTCTAATTAGCCCTCGATCCCAACTCGTGCTTCAGCGCAAGCGCGCACTCTGAAGCAAAGTCCATTAATAACTGGGAAGAAAAATGGGGAAAATTTTTCAGCCTGAAACAATAGTTCTTATTCTATTCTAAAGCAGATAAAATTCAAGATTTGAGTCTGAATTCTATTTGAATCATTCATCAATCGGCCGTGCGGCAACTTTTAATCTTAAAGTAAAATCAAGACAAATGGAGAAAAGTACGTACTTACTTGTAAAGATTAATTTAATTTCTTGATTTTACTTAGTTTAAGCTTTGGTTCTTGGGAAATTATTATATGTACTTTGAAATCTGTGGCAATTTGACGTAAATAACTCGCTAACAACGGTTTGAACTGTTTGAAGAATAATGACCTACGCTAAATTGTAATTCACGAGTGAGAGAAGACATTTCGAAAAAGAAGCCGAACGACAATGCTGGGAAAATATGAGAACAATGCATAATAAGTCAAGCTTCCATCAAGACTACACTCAAAACTCACCGAAATCATACATTTCATTACCGGTTCGCGTCGTGATTGCAGCAAACAAGCAAGCAGAAGAGGAAGAAAAATTGTAGCATGAAGCAAATTAGCGCAATAACTCTGTGTACTGAAAATTCCGGCGCGTATATCGCGTACACTTTTAATTTATGTGCACTAAGTTTGGCTGTTTGTTTGTTGTGTATTTAGGAAGTTGATAGCAATAGCAGGCAGCAGCGGCACTCTTCGTCGAATTTATATTCACGACTTAACGACTACACGGCGCGCAATAGCCGGGTGTTAAGACGCGCGCGCTCGTAACTTCTTGTTCAAGGAGCAAAAGTCTCGCTTGCAAGTCTTGCGCAAGAAGTTGTGCAATTGACGGGAGGAAGAAGCGCGCAGACAAGTCGAGAGACTAACAAGACGCGAAGCGACAGCACAACTCGGCAGTAGTTCACTTAACAGTTTAACACTTGCTGATGATGAGAAGCGACTCAAATTCTATGAAATTTCATGCATTATTAGCCATGCATGTAATTAGTGTTTGTGTTCCAGAGTGCGTTCTATATGTAGGTATGTATGTTGTTATTAATTTACGAAAGAAAAGTTTAGCAATGACCGGGAGATGTTTCACGTCAAATTTGATCAATAACGAGCTTGTAATTCGCATTCAAAACAGAACGAGAGCACAAAAGGTAATTTGTTTTTCTTGGCTCACGAGGCCCTGATCCGCACATACACATAATTGCTTTGTATGGGAACCCGGCGCGCAGCGTATGAAAACATAATTAAAAAATGAGGAATATTAGGATAAACGCGTTTTAATTGTTTTTAAATTACGTTTTTAATTATAAAATAACAAAAGCAAGTACATACACAGAAGACGTATTGGCCATAAGTAATTTTTCAAATGCGTGTTTAATTTAATTAGTCACCAGCCAGACGAAAGTATTTCAAAGAATTCGCTTCACTGACTTTCTTTTTCGTCATGGCAAATAAACGCTTTTTCCTTTATTATATATTTTTGTACAGGCTCTTCTTGTGCGACAAATTTTAATTGGCAATTCGCAATTTTTGGGTAATTTTATTAATTAGTAAAATAATATACTTAACCTTGCGAGGTCCAGCACTTACTAATTGGGCATTGACGCCTCGTCTAAAGAATAAATCAGCTGATAACTTTGAGTTCAGACGTTCAATTCCCAAAGAATTTTGAATGAATTTTGAAATTTGTTAAAATAAATTTAGATTGTGACCATTTAAATTATTGCTGATTATGAACGTTAATATTACATAATTACACGTAGACAATAGTACGTGTTATTCAATTTATTAATTGCAAACATTGCACACAATTAAGCGCAGACAAAACTTAATAATGATATGATAATATAGGCAACCAAACAAGCAAGCTAGGCATATGAATGCACGCCAACTGGCCCCTTGGCATTATCGTCAACATTATTATTATTATTCAGTACGCATGAATGCAGATTACTATAAATATATCAGCAGATTATCACTGTAACGTACCTATAACTCATTGCCAGTGTGATTGCATTGGGTTTCGATTTCAATTGCAATTTCGTCAGTAATTAGTTCGGCAATCGTGCATGGTTTTGATAATTTCAATTATTTGTCGTTTATTCCGTGATTATAAAATGTAATCATTTTGGAATCTGGTAACGAGTGACAGGTGGTAGCTGACAAGGCATAATGAAAATGTTTTCAGTTTCTTTTGCCTTGCTTGCCTTCCTGCTTGGATTGCGCGCTATTGATGCTTCGATGCGGTCAGCAATAGACGTATTGACATCGCAAGAGCAATTTGAAACTTGCATTATATTCGCCTCTTGAGTATCATATGTCCTGGCATCTCGAGTACTATACCTACATAGTAGGTACTCGTCGGTATTCAATCTCAGAGCGATTATTGCTGGCCACTCGCCTGTCAAATTCCCATCCCAGCTACCTTGGCATATTTCTTCATTGCGAACACGCATTTTTATGGCATCTTTCAAAAGTATTCAAGCGTAAAGTACTTTTTGCTGGGAAAGTGATCCATTAATTTTTTTCCATTTCTGGAATGGAGAATTGATACGGAAAGTAAGCAAATATTTAAGGAAATCTCAAGGCTTTGTGTCAACAAACAAGCTGTTTGCTGAATGTTGGTTTGTTGTGTGGTCATCTTCCAGTCAGAGCAGACTTTGATCAACTGAATGCAGCAGGCCATGCGGTTTGTACAGAATGCAATCGTCGACAATGCATTGCGTCCGGAAAACCTCGAATGATTTCCGCACATATCTGTGGCGAATGCAGCGCAACATGTGCAGACCCAAAGCACAAGAGTAACTCAAACGGACTTGGTTCTTGACACTAACGCTTAGGAGTATTTCTTGTGAGCTTACAATATTCCATTCCATTCCAGAGCAAGCTAGACTTGGGACTTGAACAGAGTGGAATGTAATGGAATGTTGCGCTTGGTCCAATTCCACACTTTCTGCAACTTGACACTAACTCTAGCCGCAAATAAAATGAGACCAAAGTTACTTATTTCACTCGTATGTACGTCGGTCGGGTCAAGTAGTTTTAGTTGTCTGACATGATTAACATGCCAAAGACTTGTAGCTCCTCCAGAATGACCACCAATTGTAATTAATTAATTAAATTGTCAATTATTTGCCGACTGGCGAGCCCTGATCGCGAACAAACAAAAACTTTTCCAATGAAACTTGTGCATTCAGCGCGAGCGCGTTCAGCTCGATTTCGCTTTTTTCCCAGTGCCTGTCGCTGGCCTGTCTGCTTCTGGTTCGATGGGCAAGCTTCTTTGCCAGGGATGCACGTAGATTTGCCAACAACCTGCAAACAAACAAACAAACAAACTAACAACAAGCAAACAAACCGACGCGGACGCGAATGTCTGGACAGTCCGATTCGCGCGTTTTTCATCAGCACGTTTTTCATCATGTTTTTTATCGCGTACTTCTTGCTGTCTGCGCAATGAAAGATTAGAGCAGGCGATGTCCGTTCTCCGCTTGCATGCTGCATGGACGTCTACTTCCTTTATTTCTCCAACACAATACAACGAACGGCGAGCGAGCTGTCTTCAATTTAATTTCGCTCGTGTTTCTCACATTGCTTTTAAGTTTTGAGCGTAGAGCGGCGCTGCTCTGGTTCAGTTCTAGGTACAGTTCAGACATCCCGACAGTGCATGTTCTTGCTTTGCTCATTCGTTGGCCCAGCTAATGTGGTTTAATTTTTCTTATGTGGATGCAGCTTGTCAGCGTGCAGTTTTATTTAGTTTTTCTCCGTTTTTCCCGGCTTGGCTCACATCCTCGTTCCTCAAAAGTGGACGTGCAAACTTTTGCAAAATCCAACTTAATGTTTGTCTATTTAGTTCATTATTAGGACGAGTGTCGTGTGCTAGGCGTACGTGCAAAGTTTTCGTAAAAGTTTGCTGGAAGTTGTGCTGTAAGAAATGTTGCAGTTTGCAATTGTTGTTGACAAATATCATGTTACATCATCATCTATCATACTTTATAAACGTTGAAAATATTAGTTGATTATAAAATTGCAAATATGAAGAGGGAATCAGGTGGAATGGTAGCTGGCTGTCATAGATGAATGCTTAATTGACAAGTGGAAAACAAACAAATTGAAAAAAAACACCAACAACACCAGAAGCAAGGCAAAAAATAAACTGAACACATAGCCAACGGTGAATGTAAAGGATGCGCTTCGAATAACAATACCGAAAATGCTCCTGGCCCGGCGTGAATCTGATCATAGCAAGAGTGATAGGAGTGATAGGATAGAGTGATATTGAATATTTAGGAAAGTGTTTCCAGCGTGAGTGGCAAAAAAGTTATGTAAAAACAATACGCCAGCCAGGCGCAGGACTACTGGCTGAATTGGGTTTGGAAAAACATTCACCCTGTCAAATGCGATTCGGCATTGGAATAAAAAATCCAACAATTTTTTTTTAAATTTACTCAACATTTTTCAGAATTTTTAAATGAGTGTTTCATTGCTGAACGGATATTACGTGGCCGCACTGAAACATTCAAGTGCGAAATTGCGTTTAATCTTTCGTTCTAATTAACCGCCGCTTTCATCTTCTCGCGGTGCGTGTGCCCTCTTTCCGACCTGCCCTGTGCGCCAGAAGAGTGCGTTTCGTTTCTATTCAACTCATCCACTTTGCATCCAGCCTCAAATTGCCGGCAATTTTGCGTTTCGCGATTTTTCCTTCGTTTTCATTTTCGGTCGCATTTTTCCGCGTGTAATTCATTTACGCACTCGAATTCATTTTGTTTGCAGTTTTTCTTAATTAATATTGCGCTGGGCTGCTGTGTGCTGCGTTCCAGCTCCTAAGGGCAACCACTCGAAATGAAATTATTTCTTATTGTTGCCTCGCTAATGTTGCAATTTCATTCAAAGCTTTGATCCCTGAACGTTGCCTCAAACGAAAATTACTCCCTCAACCCGCTATAATATTTTCTATACTTACCTACTTAATATTATTAATTTTTAAATACGTAGGTATATTTTTTGAGCGAATTTACCCGCAAAAGGCGGAAAGAAAATCAATGATTTGTTATAATCGTCGCGTAAATAAATTACGCTTGCCATTATGATGCGGCTGTGTGGCTGCGACATAATGAGCTAGAATTTGCATTTCGCCAAGCTTTAATAGTTAATAGTTAATTGCCGCCAAGGCAGGTCAGCGACGCGAAGCGAAGAAACAAAGCCGACATTTACGTGCGCGAAAGAATTATTTATGCCTTTGTCTGCTTGCTTGCAGGACGGCGAAAAGCCGCTGCCGCTGACGAATAGTGGCCGGTGAGCGTGGAGGAAAGTGAAAAAGACGAGAAAATTGTCATGCTGTTTGCCAGTCGGCTGATTTGCATAAATAATCGACTGCGAACGCCTTCTTCTATATTTTTCCGCCACGAGTCATTTTCTCTCCTATTATGCTTGTTCCGTTTTTAATTACGACTCTGCTATTGATACAATCAATAATGCCTTATGTTAATGCCACTTGAATGCAAATCATTGTTTTCTCTTTCGTTTTTCTGGAAAACTACCTTTATAATAAATATGAACAAAAACAAAACACTGAATAAGAAGCAAAGCATTACGTAAATTAAGCTTATGTATTATTTACGGTCGCACTATTCATTAGCAATAATTATCAAGTATCTACAGGGTGTCAATGTTATACCTACATTATCGTATGTAAATTAAATTTTCTTTCTCCTGCATCTTAAACTGCACTTCACTTGAGAGGTATGAACCTGCTAGTATTTCATTAATGCATCAGCAGGCAGAAGGAACGTGAGAAGCGCCCGGGAAGAAATTATAATGTATGACAAGGCATGTTCCAGCTCATTATTCCACTCTTGGGACGCGCAGCGCAGG
Organism: Aleochara bilineata; assembly: GCA_003054995.1. NCBI lineage: Eukaryota > Metazoa > Arthropoda > Insecta > Coleoptera > Staphylinidae > Aleochara > Aleochara bilineata. Next base: position 63,936 of record NBZA01000925.1, read on the forward strand.
TCCGTCATTTGTTCATCATTTCGTTGACACTCGAGCGCAAAAAGTAACTTATTTATGTACGCTTCAAGTAGCTTCATCGATTACACGAAACGATAAAACAGGTCACTGGGGATAAAACGACAAACAAACTGGAGCCAACAAAATAAGTCAATGTTTTAAACATTTACCTTGCTGCGTGTAGGTATACCTGGTATCAGTATCAGTATTATTAGTATCTGTTGAATCTATCGAGTGCATTAATATTAAAAAGTAGAAAAAATACTATACAAAGGTAATAGGACGCAAATGAACTGTAAAATCTGTAAATAAAATATGAAAATATTATAGTTAGATGTTGCAGCGACTAAATGCAGGGAAAGAATTTTCCTGAAATAAAGATAAAACGTTCTGTCGGTTAAATTTAATAAAGCCATAGTAAAGTCCATAAACTAAAGGCGAATGCATGCTGTGCATAAATATAAATTGACAATTACATGCTTTCAAATGTGTGCAGTCTTTTTGGGCGTAAATGAATAAGTTTAATTAGAATAGGAATTCATTTTAAAATTGTTAATTGCTAAGATGGTAGAGCGAATGAAGTGTATGTATTTCTGTTCATTTGCCTTGTTAGGTTAATACTGCATCAGGTGACACACTGTATGTTACATGAGAATCATTAGGCTGGTAGGTGGCTGTCGGTGCAATAAAACGTCCACTGCAGTGGTAAATAACGAGGTTTAATTAAAACCTCTGACCGATGGTCACGAAATAGACATTAAAATGTTGACAATAACGAGCGGCAAGCGAGAGCTGGAGCATTGGCCCAAGGAAAACTCAATAGTCGATTCATGTCAGGACCGACTAAGTCATTAAACATTTATCTGTTTATTTAAATACACTTGGAAAATTAAAAATATTTTAATTTACGTTTAGAACTTGTGGTTGTGGCAGCTGAAGGGTGAATTGCTTGCGGCTGATTTGTGTTTGCTGCGGGGCAGACTCGATCTACTCGGTTTGTTTCAAATTTGAATTTGAACCACATTCATCGATAGTTTCGTCTTCCATATGCCTGATATTTGTTTGCCAATTGCGTGGTGAGAGCTCAGTGCGTGTTTGAATTTATTACCAACTATCTTGTTCATATTTGCTGGCTATTATTATACCTGATATTCTATCTAGTCTGTCTCATCGTTTGTGCGATTATCGATGTCATACAAATACAAACTGAACTCGAACCTTGTAGAGAGAGTATTGAAGACTGGAGGCAATATCACTCAACGAAATTATAAAATGAAAATTGCATATTCAATACACACATTCACTCTCGAGGAGTACTCGTGCTGTGCTCTCCCAGGAATAAAAGAACAATATTACAAAGTATTAATAACATATTTTCGGTGCGAGCACAATGCACATATCCAGTCATAATAAATAATACACGGTAAGAGAGTGTAATGAAAAATAAAATTACTAAAGAATAAAGGATGATGATGGATGATACATCGTCCTGCACTTCACTGTATTTACCACAACCTTGTGTGGTCAATAATATTCAAAGTAAATATAATCAAATATGCCAAGATATTTGATGTTTTCATAAAGTGAGTGAATGTACAAAGAAAACCATACATGCATACATACTTCACTTTACTTTGCTTTGCTTTATATTGAGAGTGTGCCAACGGACGTGATTGAACATGAAGAACATAAAGGGTTCAAAAAAATTGAAGAAAACAAAATCAAGTTTATCAAGTGAGAGAACATAACCGCTAGGCGAACAGTGCAAAGCAATGTACATACTCTACATGAGTATGCATGTACATGGATTGATGGAGTGCTGTGTAGTATTATAATAAATTTGTATCGGAATAAATTTGTCTTGAAATTGGATGGCGGCTGAGAGTTCGAAGAACCGCGGAATCATGGGCAAAAATGCGAAAATATTCAGCTGGGACCCCAAACACACACATTACCTACATACAAGAAAAACACAAATAAAAACGAAAGAAGTCAAATATAATCAGAGAATATTTAGTTAAGCTAATAATAAATATAAAATGGAAAAATTAATGAAAAAAGAATAATTATTCGGGTCAAAAATGATTTGAATTATTAGTCAGATGACAAATGAACATTACTTGTCAATAATCATAATGCGTGAATATGGAGGGAGCATGGGATTGCTATCAGAGAGAATGAATTTGAATTCGTATTCGAAGCTTGAATGCGAAAATCAAAACAAGCGACAACCACCAGCACTGGCTCAGGCATTATTAATAGAGAACGATGGGGTTTGACATGCACGCGAAACTCTGATATTTCAATAACGTTGCATTGAAATGCTGTTAATTTTATGTGATTGCTCATTCCCCAATGAGGTAGCAGCACAGGCACTATTATTATCATCACCGACATCATCGCCAGGTTCATATGCACTGCACTGCTGCATTGCAACCCAACTGCAGAATTGCAAACACCACTCAGATGAACAGACTCAACTTTCAACCGGAATTAATGCATAATACTCATCACTATCATTTGTACATTCATAAATATCCTGGTCTATTTTAAATTTCCCTAACCCAACGTTTAGAGTTTAGAGTCTGTAATATAAAGCTTTGGCAAGAAATAGGTATGCTTTATATTGGTGCTGGCACGTAAAATTGTAGAAAAAGTGTTAAAACTTTCGAACACGAGCGGATGTGAGAGAGATTTATTTTAATTAATTGCAAATAACGCGTTAAATCTCAACTAAACTCTATTTACTAAACTCGTTTTGTGTTCGCTGTCGTTTCACGCACTTTAGTGTTGTTCTATTCTGTTCTGTTCTACGAGAGCAGGAAAGAGAGATTGGATGCACATACTTTCATTGCCAACGAGCAGGATAGTACTGGGCGTAAAGCGCTTCATGCAATATAAATGATGTTTAATGCATAAACATAAAGACTAAAAGGCTTTGCTCTCGTTCCAATAGCAAATGTAACTAAAATGTAAAATATCATATTACAGCTGCTTTGTTGGTTTTTATTTGTACAAAATAAAATGTTATACATTGGTATACTATTATTATAGTATGCTGCTTCTTTATTATTGAAAGAAGACTTAGTAGGTATTACAAGAAAAGTAGGTATCACAATCCAGAGGCGGCGCTGGCGCTGACGCTTGCGCTTGAGCTTGCACTTGCGTCAATGGCAAAAGCCGATTACATGAATTTTAATTAATAAGCTGATTACTTGCCAGATATTTATAGTAGTATAATGCTATTTGCAATAGAATGCGATCGCTTTAACAAAATAATGAAATTGTTGAAAAAATTTCATTGTTAGCTAGTACAAATTAATTAATGTCCTGTTCGGCATACGATTGAACGTTTGTTCCACTGGCAGGCTCCAGCTTTTAATTAAAAACAAAGCGTGTTTGATTTTATTAAAAACTTTCAAACTCAAACTGACCTGAATAGTTCACATCAATCAAAGTCATAAATCGTACGTAGCGTTTGCTTTTGCCGTCGAATATGCTTGCAGTTTATTAATTACGCCAAGTTATGAAGCAACGGTTAACAAACTAAACATTAACATAAGTTTACATGAGTTGTTAGTGGTGGATTGCAACATTTTTGCCAACTTACGACTGATGCTTAAGCTCAAGAATGTTTATGGTATGTGTTTGCTCGATATTTCTGGATAAATAATTAGTCTAGAAATCATTTTTACCGAACAACACCGAGCGTGTGTTTATTCATTATCTAATCATGCGTTTGAACACTTCATTAACTTGTGCTCATCGCGTAAACACATTCACGTAGTAAACATTAATTTCTCGTGTTTTTCACAAAATATTTCAAAACTATTGATTTTAATATTAATATTTATCAAGCATCTGCTTTATTAACGTTGCAATCATTCATATTTTTAAATATTTTCGTTAAAATTTACTTATAAACTTTTGATAAATTAATGTTTAGCAAAAAGTTTAAGTAAGCTCTGTTTAATATTGTAATTTATTTTATTTCATAAGAGCATAGAGAATAATTAAAAATTAAAATTTAATTAGGTTGAGCCTGTTTGGAGATAAGCATTTTGTGAGGCATTACGTGAATACGTAATGCGAATATGAGACGATTTTAAATTATGATAAACGTACACGAGCCCCAGGATCGGTACCATTTGCAGATGGTTCTTGCATGGATGCCCATATCGCGTCAACATATAGTAAAGCTCTGCTTAATTTTGGACGATCCACTTGAACTCCAGGCAATGCTATGAATGATTTATAGTTCTTAAAATTTGTCCATCCTTTTCTAACTTAGGGTTGCGTACTACTTTCTTTGTTTACACTAGATTTGGGAAGACGGCCTGCAAATTTGAGACGACCAATAGTCGGTTGATCCTAAACGGTCATAAAACCTATAACTGGGTGACACAAACAGAAAAATATTTCAAGAGAAGATTCTATATGTTTAGCGCCACATGTTTGCCGTTTTTACACTCTGTAAAGTCTGTCTTAACGCCCAAAATCTTGCACCCGGGCGGAACGATCGGTTTGACACTTTCAAGTGGATCGTCCAAAATTAAGCAGAGCTTTACTGTAGCCATTGCTATTGCGATTGCCATTGCAGGCGCGGCACGCGCTGGAAGCGCTAGAGATGCAGACGCGGAAGTTTTTTAAAAAAGCTTTTAACTTTAACGAGTATAATCTGATTACGCGTTTATTTCAGGGTCGGCAGCCGCAACCCAACGCCGACTCGGCGACGGAGGATGCCGTTCTTACATAGCTTTCGCATTTTTCACTCGGCTCTTGCACTCAGCATAACAATTAGCGCGAGATATTTAATTAAAGCGTACGTGGTTCTATTTATTAAGCATGTGGTCATATTTCTCCGCTATTCTATGCTCTCTTCTTCTATTTCTGTCTGCAGTCGCTGGAAAATGCAGAATTCTGTAACTGTCATAACCTAGTACTAGTACCTAGTATGTACGGGAAACGCCACCGGAAGAAAAGTTGAAAAAATGCAATAAACACACACATTTCCTCTCTTCGCGCTTCATACACAACTACGTACTTATTGAATGCATTAAAGTTAATGTTGCGATGCTCTTACGAGGAGCTGAGCTTACTGAACTGATCTGAGCTGAATGGTTTTATGCGTTTTTCTCATAAAACTTTCTAAACTATGACCGACACTCAAGAAAATATAATAAACATTTCATTCATATTTTGAAGAAATTTTAATGAAATTGCATAATGCTTTGATGCAAATGCGCTTAGGTCATAAAAACGCAAAGAAACTAAGTGATAAATTTAAAATCGTGGCGAAAGATTGATCAACTTGTGGCTCTCTGGCTGAGAAACAATAAAAACGTCTTGCCGTGCGGTGGAAGAGACGCAGACGCAGGAGCGCCACGACATTAAGAAGATATAGTGCGAAGACAAGAAGCAGTAATGTGCCATTAAAAAATTAAAAGGCGAGCTATAAATATGTCGCGCGGTGTTCGTTAGCGCGATAAAACATTACGCCCGCTCGACGGCGAGCACGCAAAAAGGACGAGCGACGTCAGGACGAACGACGAACAGAATGCGAGCTGGAGCTGGAATCCTCGCTGAACGCACAAGAACGACAACAAAGCAGTTGGCAGCAATATAATTGCACTTGGTTTGGCTTGGCCAAGTGAGCTCCGAGCTCTGAGCTCTTGTGACAGCCGCCAGGATGGATGGTTATTTCCAATTGTCGCCCGCGGGATGATATTTGACCCATACGTTCCTTTATCTATCATCTTCACTCAAAGACATTGTCCTATCAGACAAGTTCTGAAATTAATGAATTAACTAATTAAATTTTAAAGCAAAACATTAACTTGGCAAAAAGTGTCTTTGACTGAAATATATTGCACCTACAGTCGAATAAATGTCAGTGGAAAATATGGTTAAAAGTGTTAATTTCCTATGAGACTGAAGAGAAAAATGGAGTTATGAGTGCAAATGCCGATTGCCACAAAAAGCTCGCAGCTCTGAAAAAAATTGCCAAAGTGCTTCGACGCAAATTGCAATATATTACCAGGGATATTACGCCACCGAATGGTTCAATATTGCCCTTCAGTTAAGTTTCCAGTAATTAATGTTATTTTTTTAAAATTTACGTGTATAAATCTTGAATTTAATGACTGTCTGTTACTTGTTACTTGTACTTCTTCAGCTTATTATTGTCTCTTGAGCAGCCGAGAAAAAGAGGCAATAAAACAATACAAAACAAAAATTTCTTAACGAACTTAATGACGAGAATGCCAAGACGCAAACACAATAAGTCGTTGGTAATTGACAATCATATTAAGTTGATGTTGAAACTGAAGTTGAATTGAATTGTCATACGGACATTCTCACAAATTCTCAACTTCAAGTGTAATTTAACTCTAATTACGATGTGATGATACCTATCATGTAACTGGATGTCGATAAGAAACAATAGACGCATTATAAATTAGTGGAATAGTTAAAGTATAATTAATTAACAATAATCGCTGAATAATTAGTGCACTTGACTCACTACATGACAACTAAAACATGTACCTACACGTTAATAAATTCCAGCCATACAATCGTCGCGTAATAATACATTTATAAACTACTACTACTAGGTACATATTGTACCTCATGTCCTTCTGCATGAGCGCATTTTGCGTGTAATATTTTCGATACTCTGCGCTCTGGTATGGATTGGACGCTTGCGTTTGCGATTGTGATTGCAGTTTCAGGCAGCATATCGCGTACTTATTGTTAGATAATTCAATAATTGCACTAATATACTATTGCATCATTAGTGAATTAACACGCCCGTAGAAAATATATACAAGCGATAATTCTGATTCATTAACAACCATTAAACTATTCATAATTAATGAGAACACAGTACGCAGCCTTTGCGCAAACTGCACAGTCGGTAACAATGCATAATAATTTGATCATTTTTGTGCAATTCATAATTAATTCACGTTTGAATTGAATTTCATCATTAACGCGTGCGCATAATTTTTGGATATCATTGTGTTTAATGGTGTTTACTGTAATTTAAAGTAAAATGAAGGATGAAAAGGAAAGCCCACTCTGTCTGTCATCTCCAGTCAAAGGCATTCAACAATTCCTCTCATATTGGCACTACCGTAGATTGAAGGCACTACTCGTAGTAGACGTGCTTGAAAGATTTCCCTTCTGTACCTTCGCCAGTTTGGTGATGCAAGAGGAGGTCGTCTTAATGCGAATTCGCATTTAAGTGTACAGTTTGCCGACTGTGGGTTTCAATACTTTGGGGTTGAAGCGTATGAGTGTGCAGTTTCAAGTATTCTTCAATTCCTCGCGTCCCATTTGCTTCCTTGCCTTGCCTTGCCTTGCTTTTCTCAGGCCAAGTCCCACACTTCTACGATATCAGAAGGGCTGCAAGCATACATACATATGTATATTTGCGATGAGTTAGCAATGTGCACCCTCAATGGCAGCAAGTGCAGGCTGATCTTTTGTTAGAGTGAGTTCTGGGTATAATGTAATGCGATTTCAATTTCACTTCACTTCGCTTCACCTCGTTCATCGCAGTTGCATTTTATACACGCGTTTTGAATGTTTGTTCCTTGCAATGAAAGTTGTTATACCGAAAAGTATAAGTTATGGGCTTAGAAGTGACGGTAGAAGGCAAGTAACGTAACGTCGCTTGGCGTCGTGGGAGTTATTCGGTGGCACCTTGAGGATGCATGTCTGTACAGGACGCGTCCTGTGCTCACTTTGCAACAAACGTAGCTGGTTTTCGGTGGGTGAAATTCAATAAAATCCTACATGCACTGCCAGCCTAGCAGTCTGGCAGCCACCACCACCGCCGCCGCCGCCGATCCCAATCGCAAATGTTATGCGATGCATCCTGTCGGCACTCGTCACACCCGAATTGGATGACATTTATTCATTCTCCAGTGCATTCCCGTTACGTATGCAGCACGTGCAACAAGAAAAATAAAACCACCGCTGACACGATGGCAATAAAATACAAGGAATAAAAATAAAAATCGTGTAAAGTGTGTAACAATGCCACCCAGATGAACGTAGCAAGGACAAAACAAAACGAGAACTTGTAAATATTTTATTTCCCACTAAATTTTCAATCTTACTCAAGTCAGGAATAAAAATTCGTATTCTGCAGGGTGAATACGGAATCAGCATTATTATTCTCTCAATTATTTGATTTCGCTGAGGAAAAATTACACCTAATTTGTCAGTAGCAAAAGTTTTGCGCGTCTGAAGAAGAGCAACTTGCTTTCTTGCTTACGACGCAACAGCAAGAAAAAATCTCACAAAGAAAGTGACAACAAAAAGCAAGTCGTCTTGTCCGCGGCAAAAAGTCACACTACGCAGAGCTGCCATGCAAACGGAAGAAACTTTGTCTTTAGGCTTTCGCTGTCTCAAGCCACAGGCTGAATTCCTTTTCTTCGAATATGTGCACAGCGATGTGTATTTTGTTTAACTTTTTCTCTCGCTTTTTTCTTCTAACGCGAGTCATTGTATTGTATTGTTGCATTGCGCTTGCGTTTGACTTCTCAGAAAGTTTATTCTGCGTACTTTTCCTCGGTGGATATTTTTTCTAATGGCAACAAATACGAATCTGAGGTTAGAACACAGTATATACCTACAGTTAAGTAACCAAATGAAAATGAAAATGGAAATGGGAATAGGCATGGAATAGATTTATAAATATGTACGAGGCAGGAACGTGAAAAAAGCGCAAATTTCTTTCTTCCATTCATTTGGAATATTTTGTCCTTTTGCTTCTCGCTTGCGGGCCGAAGAAGAAAGAACAACAAATAAAACTAGCTGACTGCGAGATTTAGAAAAAACCTAAATATGTTCTCCTTTTTTTGCAGTTTTGTTGAGTTTAGTTTTGCATTCAACGATGTAGAAAAAGTCCGTACAGAAGAAGAATTCAGAATTGAGCGTACTTAGAAGTAAATGATTAATGAAGCAATCTTGAAAAGAAATTGCGTTAATACGCTGAGCGCATCAACGATTTAAATAAACCAAACGTAACTCAGGGGCACTCAGCAGAAAAGTTTGCTGCAGTGGAGCGAAGAATACGAAAAAGTTTTAAAAGCAATATTAAGTGTCTGATAGTTTTTCCGCGGAGGATTTATCCGCGCAGTTTATTTCCTGGCGCGTCCACGAAATCAAATATTAAATGGCACTTTATTGAAAGCCGTGCGCTAAATTAAATACGCGATGGACAAATGCAATGCCAAAGAGTGCGGTACACAGTAAAGTGCGGGAAAACAAATAGAAATTAGAAATTGAAATGCGAAAATGTATTTGTAAATGCTTGGAACGTGCATGCAATGCGCTCGGTCAGATTACGGCTCAGTGTCCATTAAGTTCATTACTGCAAAGTGTTACGATTATGACACTTATTACCATGGAGAAAGAAGCAAAGCAGCAAGCAAAAAAGCGAATTGAAAAGAGGAACAAGCAAACTAAATGGAATTGTGTGCTGCAAATTGGAAAATTGCTGGCATGCAAACATACGAAATTTTTATAAGTGTCCTTTGCTCTCACTACTCTTGTGTACCTACTGGGTACTGGCATAGTCGAGTACTTACCTCGCTTGCAGTACGGTTTTAATGAAACTATTTCTGCGGCTGGCTGTATTGTGTGTGCGTTCACGAGCTGCTTCGTGATCGTCGGCGGCAGTAAGAGGTGCGAATCGCGCTTAAATTGCTCAGACAACAAATGCGTTCAGGGACACGCGAGCGACCGCTATTTTCCACTTTAATGCAATTTTCTCCACGCTGCGCTGCAACTACTCATTGTTATCTCACTGAAACTGCTCTGCTCTGCTCGTTGTACAACAAAACGCCCGAAATCATCGCTGACTTCAGTGTGCAGATGTTAGTGGATTATGTACCTATGACTAATGAATGAATGAATGAATGATTCTTTCCCACTTAATTAATTACAGAACGCCATTAGTCTGATTGAAATTTTAATAATTCAACATGTCAAAGCGTTAAGTGCTAAAACTCAGCTCGAAACGTACCTACTAGCGATCTGTTTCATTCATATATTTCCCCGATGATATGATGATAAAATCATTTTTGCGGTGGCATTGATTCAACGCATAAAAATGAATTATCAAGAGTCAATATCAATTAATACAATAAACTAAACTACCTAAGTACTTATTATAAAAGTTATAAATGTATTTTAAATTTAATTTTATTCACAATTTTTTAATTTCTATTTGGTTTTGTTTCAGATTTTCAAGAAGTAGCAACAAAAAATGGTGAGTGTTAAGCAACTTATTAAATAAGTGAAATTTATCTGATGGAAAGACTGACATTAAAAGCGTGTCCTTATATACGATTTTGCATCTATTTGCGTTTTCTGTTGAACTGCACGTTTCGTGAGCGTATTTCCTGATATTTGCGCATTCACCAATGGGCTTCTTCGCATGTCGCGAATTGTTTCCTAAGGAACATTCGCTTTGCAACTGCAACTGCAACTGAACAGAACAGAAGCAAATTGCATTTGGAAGGCAATATTCGAATTTATACTTTTCACACATACTGAGTGTTTGCTCATCGGTAATAGCGTCTCGTAAAGAGAATCTTGAAACTTAGCAATGCACTTGGTATTTAAGCAAGATCTTATTATTTTCTTCTGCGAGCGCATGCGCCAGCGCTGTCGGCTTATTATAACTCTTAAAATCTATAGATTTTCATCATGCTTCGCGCATTGAGAGAAGCAAGCGTGGCGCTCCAGACAGAAATGCTCCAGGAAAAAATTGAAACATTCTGCTTGATGCGTATTTGCATTTATGTTAGCGCTCATTAAATGAAGAAATTATTAAGCAAATATTAAATTAAATAAGCGCGCTAATGCCTAATGAAGCATCATGTTGAAAAGAACTACAGTAACATAATAATGACCAACATTCTCAATGCTGATGAGACAGTTAATTACGGAAGAAAATACTCTAAAGAAAATATTACTTTTAATACAAATTTAAGTTCGTAGATGATTTTCTTTCCTTTATTGAGTTGTTCGCCTTGAATAGAAAATTATCCTTACTTACACTTGGCTTTGTAGCTAAATGTGAGTGGATATTTCCTTAGCCCGCACTGACATGCGATAGATTTAAAGATAGAACGCGAATGAGACGTGAAAGTAGACGTAACACAATATATTGCGACGATTGAGCGCATTCTTTTTATTGTATTAGTCACTTCACTCACAATGCATTCGCGACGATAAGATTTGAGCTCGCGTCTTAGAATCAAGACCTACTCGTGCAGCAGTAACAAAGCGTTTACTTTTGCAAGTAACTCTTAAACAGGATTTTGCAAGGACACGCGCCCAAGTCGTGGCAACTCGGGACGAGCAGCTGCTAATTTGCAAGCGCAAGCGCACTTTTCACGCTCGTGGAAAACAAAAGTGTAGTAGCGTAACTTAATGAGGCTTGTTAACCGACATCCTCAAAGTGGAGGACTTAAGAGGACTGCGTAACTTAATCAAATTATCTCCACTCCTTTTTCGCTTGTCCTTTTTCATTAAGGGGTACCAGTGTCAGGGCAGGTTGTTACAATAATTAAACATTTCATTATTTTACATTCGGTCTTCTTGAATGAGGAAAACCACATTTTCTTCTCTACTTCTTCTTGCATGATTGTGTTACCAATAAGTGAATTTATTTCTCGTGCGATAACAATACGAATGATCATCATTCACCGTCGGAAATCTCTTTATAAATCAGCATAATCCCGGCTATGCTATTAAACGCCTGCGAGCATTCGCCGGCGCGGCGCGGCGTATTCTTCGCGTTTCCGTGCCGCTCCGTTGTTCCAGCCACCGACGCTTTTCCGGCTCCCGATCCGTTTTTCTACGTCTTTAATGCCCCGCTTCACAGTCAAGCGAGCGGCGCACCCGATTCCCATAAACCTATAAATTTCAATCGACTTTTTGGCCGCCAACCAGCGACTGACTATTCACCACCGCGAGTTGTAAAGGACTCACTCGGTGTATATACTCTGGCAGGCAATTCCAATGCACTGATAGCTGAAGAGCGCACACGGTAGCAAGCGGCGATCATTAATTTATTTGCACCTGTTGCTTTAGATTGCATTGGATTTGAACTGAACAACGAAGGCACAAAACTAAACAATCCTATTTTTAAAATATCTACTTGTTGTTTAGTCAGATCTTAGAAGGTTTTATTAATAAATCTAATGCGTTAATTAGGTACCTAGTAAATTAATTAATTCTGTAATTAAGTTGGGTGTTTATTATTCATGCGTCATTTCATTCACAAAGCAAATACACAATCAGGCAAATGAAGATGGATTCAGTGTATACGTCGAATTCGGTATTAGTTCGCCTCGGTTAGATTGGGTTATTGTTCGCGCATTAATTAAATGACCGAACGGCGAATAATAATTACGCGTGCATGAGCGCATTTGGCATGACAATAACCATCAGTATACTCGTATGTATAGTTCTTGGTTGCATCGGCAACACATTGCAATTGTTTATTGTTTATTCAGTCACAGACGCATTGCATTTGTTAAAAAATGATTGCAAAATTCAATGTTTATCATTTTACAATAAAATATAAATTTTAAGACTCTAGTAAGTCGGTAGAATTTATTATTAATGACGAAATCGTCGGTAACTACTCGAACTATCCTGCGTCGCGTCGTCTTATCGAAGCAACCTCGTTGGTAATGTTGTTGCAAAACGTTAACAATGTCCCCAGTGCCCATTGTCGTCCGGAATTGCGTTTCGCTCGAGTTGTGACATCGCAGATGCAGCCAAGCAAGGCTAGCAAGGGTTGGCGTCAAGATGACAACGCCACACCAAGAATCGGCGGCTTGCTGCCTTCTGCACTAACCCGTCGCAATGCGATTACGATTGCCGCTCCATCAAGTGAATCGCCATCTTTTGTCCTGCGATTGCACTGTTTGCCTGCTCTCCTGCCCATTCAAATGCGTGAGTTAATAGGATTCAGCAAGCCAATTATCAGTATCCAGCGATTCTGCGTTGAAATTAAGCGAACTTGAATTAAGACTTAGAATGAAGGTGTAGGCAAACCTACGAGTACATTACATTACCTAAGTACAGGTTAAAAGAATGAATCATAAGTCTGAGGGCAATTTATTTCAATTGCGCGCCGCCGGAAATGAAACATGACACTATTAGATTACACAACGGGCAACTAAATGAACTAATTAGCCCTAATTCGGTTAAAAATTCATTCATTCATTGCGTGCACTTGCAATTTGCGCGGCAGCGACTCATCTTCATTTACCCACCAATGCTCAGTCTATCGCTTCTTCATTTCTTCGCGCTCTCAAGGCCCGGCAATTATTTCGTGATAAATTTATAGACTTCATTATCTCGACCAGAGATGTGTCTGTCTGGAGAAAGTTATATACCCTAACCGTAATTTTTTACATTTTGTCAGGTTCAACCTAAATTCCAAATGACTGAAATCAATAAGATGATGGATGGATGCCTTGGTGTTATAATATTTTTCAATGCACTTCTGCTTGTTGGCGGCTGAAGTCAGTCGGAGTCTGTCTATCAGTGTTTGTCGGCATATAAAAGTCGGTTTGCAAGTTGTTGTATCCCAGGGCGCACATTCGCGTCGCGGTACGAGGGAAAAATTGATTTTATGGACTTTCCACACGTCGAAGATATCTTCTTCTTCTGGCGCTGAGATGCAGGCTGCGCGAGGCACGTCGCAAGATTGAGAGCGTCTGCAGAGAGTGTTTTCAACTTTAATCACATTTCCGCCCTCGCCATACTTATGCGCTGCTTCGACGGCGTGTATAGATTGTGTGTAGCGCGTTACCGCTGTGTCGTCATCGTGCATCTTTATACGTGCAACGTGATGAAAATGCTAAGCCTGCCGCGAATATTTACAACCCGTGTATTCGTGCTGCAACTTACTTGCAGGCGATGCGATGCTGAGGGTCGACTCGAACGTAAGGATGAACTATACTGGCAGAGCCAGCAGCGAGAAGACTTTTCCTCACATTTCAACGCAACTATTTCACTTATCTTGTATTTTATGCTGGAATTTTATCTTATTATTAAAATCGTTTTTAAAACCAATTTCCTTCAAAAACAATAATAAATATTTAGGTACATATCTAAATATTATATTCAGAAAGATGTTTAAAATCTTAAAACACGTAGGGTACTTACTCTGAATTCAATTAATTTCCGATTAATTTTAAAATGAGTTTCAAACAATCCATAATTAATTAATTTATTATTGATTAATTGCAGACACTTAATGAATTTGCCGGTAATTCTAAGAACCTAAATGTAAGGAAAAGTAATCGTGCGGTTTTTCTCAGTAACACGCGGCAACAACATGTTTTGAAGAATTACGAAGTTCTTTGAGTCTTTTGTTAGACAGGAAGACTTGTGTAGTCTTGGAACTCTTAGGACTAACCCAATTTGGCCTAATTAAAAATTTCCGGCAGGCCGTTGTCGTCCTGGGTGTTGTTGTGCTTTTAATTTAACTTAATCACTAATTAGCGAGCTGATTCGAGGGCGCGCGACTTGCGGACTTTTCATTTAAGTACTTTCTTTCTACTCTGCTGTTTCTGGAAGTTACCCGCAACGCGTCGAGGTGAATGCGAAAATTTAGAAGCAAATTATATGTAATTACGCCGAAACGCAAAGAAAGCTGCAAAGAAAAGAAAAGGGTGTCATGTTTTTATACATTTCAAGAAGTGCTCAGCGTGTTTATTTAATTTGCATACTTACTCGGCATTGTCTTCCATTTCACTTATGAAATTAACTCTTCTTTTTTGTATCGTTCGACGGGATTTCAGCAAGGGAATAATATTTTTGCAAGATTTTGATTAATATTGGAATCTAATTAGAGCAGCCGGAGGTGAATGAACGCCGGTGGAAATCTCTCAGGGACACGAAGGGAATGCAAAGGCGAAGGCGAACTGCCATAAACACGCAATAGAAATATGAAAATATCTCGCGCCGGAATAATCCCAGCGCAAGAACGGCACGCATGCGAAGTAAACACCGATAGTGCTTGCCGACGCCCGCGCCGGCGAAAATGTTTTATTAGCGCCGTTCTACGGGCATGTCTTCTCTCTATTTTTTCGCATTCGCGCGTTTTTCATAGAATTCCACCATCGTACCAGCCACAAACACCATGTAGAAGTTATGACCATCCAGCCAGGCAGTGAATTTTCACTTTTAAAAAAGTGTTTTAGTTGGCGGCCCAGTCGTATTTTTCGCTCTTTTGAATTGCATTCTCTAGTGAAATAAATATATTCTTGTTTAAGTTGCATGTTTAGACGCGTAGTAAATGAATGTATGTACATGTGGAAGTAAACCTCATCAATTTTTTATCACAACTTTTCAAAACTTTTGAGTCGCATTCCAGCTTTGGGTTTGTTTCAGTTTGATGGTAAATCAAATGGATTTCTGTGAATACGAAAGGAGAGATGCGTACAATATACAAAGTTGGACAAAAATATACACACATTGTGTGTGCGAGACGTTCTTGTGGTTGCGCTTGCGTTTGCTGGGCGAAATTATTTACGAGCGGCAGGCGCGAGAGGCGGCCAAGGACTTGTGACGGGCGCGCTGCGAGAGCTTTAACTGCCAAGCGCAAGCGCATGCAGAAGCGGTATTATATTAACCAACAAGTAACACCGCGTTCTTCCGCATTTCCCTCCGGGAAACCCACGAACAAATATAGGTTTTAATGCATGTTTACCGAGAAAAAACCGAAAATTTTTTATTCAAGTTGTAAAGGTGAATTTTCACCTTCTTTCCAAACAATTGCCAGTAGATGTTTAACCTAACTTCAGGTGCTTGAAGCACCAAAGTAATCGCAAAACTTTACACATTAATCTGTTTAAGAACTTACTTTCCAACTACACTACTCTACTCTAGACACTAATACGTCTACATTGTTTCTACAACTTACTTGCCTACAACCAATGCAGAAGACAAGATAGTGTGTTGCTGCAGATGCCTACACTCAGGTGTGCATTCAAGAAACCACCACAATACTCGCGACTCGAATTTCATCGCTATGGAGTTGAAATAACAACGCTGGCTTGTTTTATTAGCAATCTCATGCGTTTGCATCGCGTACACGTAGGCATAGGCAAAACAGAATGCATAACGAATGGGGTTAAATTGTTTCGCAACTCCTTCCTCCTTCTTCGTTCTGAGCTTCCATCACGTCAGGAGTACCTGGAGCGAAACCAAGCGCGAAACTTTGCCATCAGTCCCGCGCGCAAGACAAGCTCAACCGAAAGCAAATGCATAATTGCACATTGCCTTCTCATGCAGAGGCACAGACACAAATACAGGTGGGGAAGTTTGTTTAGCTGAAAGTCTAGCTAGCGATACACGTCAGACGTGTGTCAATATTTATGTTTGCATTCTATATAGTTGCGAAAATATTCGCTTCGAATTTGGATGGATATACGTTCAGGCGTGCACAAAGAACGCCTGAGGATGAAGACGAATCAGAGAAGAAAGCATTATATACGTTGCAATATGAAATGTCACGTTAATCTTAGCTCGACCACTAAGTGGCGCATTTGCAACACATGAGCGTAAGCGCATCAGCGCAGCTGTAAAACGTTCGCTGGATGGGTGCAGACGAATGACTGATGGAGCGTCTGCAAGGCATTTTACGTACATCCGTCTCTTTATCTATCGCTTCATCCGGGGGCGGCGGCGGCAAACGACGACAAACTGCGCCGCCGACCGACGATATGATTGCGAGTTCGTAACTCGGCGAAACGTCTTGCCAACAAACACCAGTCGCCTGAACCACTCGCTTCTTATTATCGTCATCAGTCGGATGACAAATGCGGTGCGTCCGCAAAATGTCAAAAATTTAACCATGCATTTTGCCACCCATTTCAAATCTGAACCAAACACGTAGGTACGTATCTTAATGTAACTTTTAAGGAAAGAAAAATGGTTTTTGCCCACATTTTCAAAGCTTAGTTCTTAGTTCTTGAATCAATATCAAAATTAATTCTATATAATTTATTGACCAACATAAGAAGAGAAGATGGAAGACTGGAAGACTACTGAAAGTTAACGATTATGATGATTACCCAAGACGATCATATATGAGAGATTTCACCCCAAGAAGTAGAAGAAAAAGGAAACGAGAGCCAGACGGTGGAGTGACATTTCTTTGCAAGGAAATTTATGTTTATAAATTTCTCCGCGATAAAAACGTACTTTGCTATGCTCATTAAGCATTACGGACGATGAGGCTGACGCTGGCGATGGCTTCTTGTCTTACGGAAACGGAAAGAAAATTTATCATGGGAAACACTCAGTGTGCTTGAAATTTGATGACAGTGTTGGATTTGCGAATTACAGAAAGCACGAACAAGGGAATCACATTAACGCATGGTATGGTATGGCACGACATTCTCTCGCCTCGATTTAATTGCGTTAATTCGAACTAATCCTCGCTGACAAACAGACTTAAGTCTCCTAGCGTCTTCCTATCCTATCGAGTCAGCCAAACGCTAATTAATTAACGAATAGAAGAATGAAGGAAAAACGGAAAGAAACGTCAATAAAACAAACAAATGCGCGGCGAATTTAATTACATTAGTATATGAAGCCAGATGCAGACGAAGACCGCGAGGAAAACAAGCATTAATTTATTATCTTAAATCATATCTGAGACTGGGGGCCATTCGTGCGCATACACATTAAATAAATCAGCGGCGAACTGCAACAAACTGCAGAAAACTGCATAAACCTGCAATGTATCTTTGGTGGAAGCTCTCATTGCCTTTTTCAGCGCGACTGAAATTTTAATATTTTAACGCGCACTGCCACCAATCAACGCGTAGGAAGGAACTGAAAGTTTGCGAACATTTCGACGCTGCAAAATCTACGACGTGCTTCAAATGATAAACGTTTTGCGGCTGGCTTAACTGCATCAGTACCTAAATGCGCGCACCTATTTGGTATTTACTTTTTCCTGCATATGTATTATTAGCGGAATCGAGTTAATAATGCACTTAACTCACCAATAAAAGCCATCGAATGGAACATGTTTACTTAACTTAATCCGGCGAATGAATACGGCAACCGCACAAGCGGGTGGTGCGCAGCGAGCGCTGAAACGAATACGACAATGGGGAAATTGCACGTTCGTACGTGTGCATGCGCTGTAAATCAATTTGCTAATCAAATAACACAATCGGCATTAATTAACGTTTGTCGTGCCATTGATGCATAGCCCGGTGCTTCGAAGAGTCGCCCGATGACGAAGAACTTTTGCCAATTTGCCAAACTTTACAGCTTTCCAATTGGAACGCGCCCTAATGCAATGACAGCAATAAATGCAAAATTAACGCTCACCTGTCTGCCTGT
>NBZA01000927.1:0-25088 GCA_003054995.1 Aleochara bilineata
CAATCATCAACAGCAACTCAGTTTTATTCACTGTAGATACTCTAAAACAATATATAGACTGTATTATGGAAAATAAACGCACACGTATTGTATATGCTATTAAAGTTGCCTATAGTCAAGCCCTGTTACAACTTATTTTAAATGCAACCATGGAACGCGAGATATTCTATATTAAAGTTAAAGTTAAATAATAAAGTTTGAGTTTTCCAGGCCTTATTTTATTACAGCTCAACCGTGAATTTACGAAAAAAAACTTTTTGCCTAGTATGCCAATGATTTTGGTACTAAGACAAAGTTGAGACAGCGCAGATTACTAAACTGCAAACAGGTTTAAAATATTCGACATAGAACGCGAGATATTTTACTTAAAAGTTACTTCTTGTTTCTGAAATCATAAATTTTGATATTTTTTATTAAAAATTTGAAAATTTCAAACTAATAACTTTGCTTAGAAGTGGGGCAAATTATTAGTTTAACCACTTATTTTGTGTAAAATTGAATTCGCAATCCAATGAGCTTTAAGTGAAAATGCTATCTTTTACGGTTCAAAAGATATTTGTCATTAAACACATGCAAATTTTTTCTACCAAAAATAGGTGATTATCAAATTTTCATAACTCCGCATCTAATTACGGCAAGTTGGTCGTTTAACCACTTATTTTGTGTAAAATTTCATTTAAAATCGATTAAAGTCAAAGCAGAATTGCTATCTTGCATAGGTCCCGAGATATTTGCATATTTGTGAATTGTAATGAAATTTGCATAAAATTTCTAAAATCACAATAAACTTTTTGTCACGGATTCTCTTGGTTTTAGTACCAAATTAAAGTTTAAACAATGCAGAAAATAAAACTGAAAACCGTTTACTCATATTCGCCATAGAACGCGAGATATTCGGCTTTGAAGATGGTCTCTCCTTCAAAATTTTACCTCACTTTTGAAGGTCAAAACTCAAATTACAAAAAAAACGTTTTGTCTTTTATCCTATTGATATTAGTACCAAATGAAAGTTCAAACCACGCAGACTACGAAACTGAAAACAGTTCTGAAATATTCGCCATAGAACGTGAGATATTTCACTTAAAAGTTTCTTCTTGTTTCTAAAATCATAAATTTTGATATTTTTTATTAAAAATTAAAAAATTTCAAACTCTAATAACTTTGCTTAGAATTGAAGCAAATTGTTAGTTTAACCACTTATTTTGTGTAAAATTTAATTCGGAATCCAATGAGCTTTAAGTGAAAATTCTATCTTTTACTGTTCAAAAGATATTTGACATTAAACACATGCAAATTTTTTCTACCAAAAATAGGAGATTACCAAATTTTCATAACTCCGCATATAATTACGGCAAGTTGGTCGTTTAACCACTTATTTTGTGTAAAATTTCATTTAAAATCGATTAAAGTCAAAGCTAAATTGCTATCTTACATAGGTCAAGAGATATTTGCATATTTGTGAAATTATAGTGGAATTGCATAAGTTGCTTAAAATAATAATCAACTTTTTGTCTTGGATTCTAATGATTTTAGTACCAGATGAAAGTTCAGACCACGCAGATTACAACAGTGAAAACAGTTATTTAATATTCGCTATAGAACGTGAGATATGAGACTTTAAAGTTGGATTTTTCATCCACATTTTCACCTAATTTTTTAAGGCCAAACCCTTAAAACGAACAAAAAACTTTTTGTCTTGTATCCTATTGATATTAGTACCAAATTAAAGATAAGACCACGCAGATTACGAAACTCAAAACAGTTCTAAAATATTCGCCATAGAACGTGAGATATTCGACTTTAAAATTTACCAATTCTCAAACCTCACTTTTAAATGCCAAACCTCATATTACAAAAAAACTTTTTGTCTAGTATGCCAATGGTACCAAAAGAAAGTTCAGACCGAGCACATTACGAAACTGCAAACAGTTCTTGAATATTCGCCATAGAACGCGAGATATGCGACTTTAAAGTTTGACTTTCCGTCAAAATTTCTAAACCTAATCGCGTAATAGAGTAATAGTACATACACCATTCAGTCTCGTCTCCGCATCGAACTATCTGTATAACAACGCAATACTGTTCCAGTCAGTCGTAAATTTCTTCACTTTATTATTTGTTTCTGGGATTTATAGACGAATTATACCAAGTTACTCCTCTAATCGTAAGTAAATGTAAATATGTATGTACGACATTAGAAAATGTGCATCAATAACCGACATGCAATACGCAAGCGGCACTTACTTACGCTTTAATGTAGGTCCTTGGGTCATTGTTTCATCCATTTCGTTACGCCTAAGACTCGTATACATACTTATTACTGAATTGAATTACTATTATGTCAGTTCCGTGCGACATGCAATTTTCCTAAGCGATGGAAAGACAAGAAGCGTTCAAGAAGCGTTCTGGTTGTTTACTTGTTGTTTAATTAACGCAGAATTAATTACATTCTGCGAATTAAGCTTAAATTACAAGTTCAACAAACTGTATATATAATACAAGAGAATGAAGTAGAGTAGAATAAAATAGAATACGTACTGAACATGGAGCATGGAAATACTTTCTTCTGTGGAGAAGCATGTCTATCGGTCGATTAGACATTAGACGATGGGACGATTAGACGCGGACAATAAGTAAACGTCTTTGTTTCTTCTTTTGCGTCACGCGACGCTATTGTATTCCAGTGTAGGTAGTTAAATTTTACGAGCGCGCCCCATGCCGCGGCATGTCTAAAGGGTGTAAACTCGGGAAACCTCTTAAGTAATCTGACAACCCCAATTGTTGTCCGTTGCCTGAAATATGTTCCTCTGGTTCTTCTGGTTTTGATGGTCCGTCGCCGTCGTCTGCTGAATGAATGTAGCGCTATCACTGGAAATCTGTCTTTCTGTTGTTCATTGTGCGTCCACCCACCGCTCGGCGCCAGAAATAAAAAGAGTAAAAGTGCGCTCGTCTGATTGACGCGTCCGAATCTGAAAATATTTCTCATGTACCCATGCATATGTACATGCTATTGGTATTATGCAAGTGCGCTCGAGCCGCAGTGCTCCAAAATACTTCGTACACTGCGCTAAGAAAGTGGCTGCGCGTCTAATTATATCCACTGTGGGCTAAATACCTGGCCTGTCATTGTAGATCATCGGGCAAGTAATGCTCAAGGAATACCCGCACGCGCTCTTCTAGGACAACAAAACATTTCTTCTGCTTTGAAGACGCACAGAACACACTCACCATTGATCTTCAATAAATCAATTCAAAGAGCGTCTTTCTTGTTCGGTGCGCTTAACGTCCTCAACGCTCTTTTTGCTTGATATGTACTACTATGTCTAGATGTGCATTGAAGAAGAGCAGTAACGCCTCCACAATCACTGAACATGTCGTGATCTACAACAAAAGAGCGCAAAGCAAAATAGAAAACACCAAACACCAAGGCTTTGACCAAGTGAACTTGATACAAGATTCATACCAAACGAGTACACTTCCAAACATTACTATATAGAATTTACATGAAATATTTTGATTTTATTTGAGGTTATAAGTTTTAAAAGTATTGCTTTATATTCCTTAGTAGATGGCGCTCTAGGTGATTTTTAATTTAGGCAGAATTTATTGGAATAATGTATATAAATAAGCCTAGCCCTGGGGAATTTACAAAGGGTTATTGCAAGGCACAAGACAGCAAACAAGCGCCTTACAACAACACATCGGTAATGTTGTCACCAATCTCCATGTCAATCTGACTCGTTAGGCCAGCAGGAAAGAATATTTACAACCAATGCTAGAGCCAACAGAAGATGATTTATCGACATTATTAGAGTCTGTGCGTTTGTACGTTCGTTGTTACATACTCTTCTTCTTCTTATTTTATTGCTGTGTGGCACGCACATTGACAATCTGACAAGATTCAACGTTAAATAATATAAAATCATCACAGTTTGCAATAAAATTTCGGTGACGACAAGCCAATAATCATTTGTAGTTTACGATCAAGTCTTGTTAAGTCAAATCAGATGTTCAGATTGCGTGCTGGCAATGTTATTACTTGTTTGCAATTAAAGCAATTTACAAATGCGGTTTACGACCGAACGCGAAGCGGTAGTAATACTTAATTACTCATCCGATTGATTGGAATTGATGTATCTATAGATCGCTAATTAGCAATTACTAATCATAATGTTTAATCGCATTAGTGTGAAGTTATTTTACAATTTCCGGCTTGGCACGTTTCAGTATCTCAAGCTGTTATGAGATAATGAGAAATTATGTGTTCGTCCACCTCCCACGTGTCTGCGACATCGTCTAGTCTAAGATTTAAATACTCACGTTGATGATGTTTACTGTTACGTGGCTGATACGAGCGACGAAACAATATTCGAATAAATATCTAGCAGAAGGCATTGTGTTTGAGATGAGACACAGCCAGGCTATTATAGCTTCCAACGTTTGTCCAACGTTGACAACAATCCCCCATGCGTACCCCTCGTAAAATTTAATTAAGCCTATCCATCGCATGTACAGAGGGCGTTCATGTCGCGGCTGTCATTTTATCTACAGTACTTCAATTGTTTTTCTATTTTTTGGGGTTTGAATTTTATTTATGAAACTAAAGCCGCAGACAAAAAGAAGAAGAAGAGAAACAGCTGGAGAAGTTTAACTCAAGAGAGAATTCGAATGCACTTCAGTGCAGTTGCGGTTTGCTCCCGCTAATGACAGTTAGACAGTTCCGACACTCAATCGCTTAGCGGGATAACTTCTTACTTTTACGGCGAAGTTGGGAGGACAATGTGTCATCATCGCCCCTCGTGGTCTTGAGTTCGGTCTGAAATGGAGTGTGTAATGGATAAATCACCGTAATTAATTCAAATTAACCGATTCAATGATGCGCCGCGTAACTTAATTAAATCTTATCGTCGCAGCGCCATCTCTTAAGCATGCACAGAGGAATTTTCTTTTTTCGTTAATAGGCAATTAGTAACAACACACGCTACCGAACACAATAATTTACAATCAAGGAAAAGTCTTAAAACTTAAAGAAATTAATTACTAATACAGTTCTACTTGCTATTTCTTAAATGACAATTAAATAATTATTACAGGAAGTCATTAAAAGTGTAATTTTTTAATTACTTGCTCCCAGATATTGCTACAGATAGCTTACAGCACTTTAAACAGTCATTACTTGATCAGTGCTTACTTGATCTTATATTTAAGTGAATTCACTGCTGGGAATACAAAGTAAAATGGAAATAACTTTGAACCCAGAAATTTGTGAACTTTGCTCAGTGTTTCCTGGGAATTAGCGAAGGCAACCCCATTTCTGTGCGTTAAGAGGAATTCCGTGTCGGCTGGCATGCGTTTTACGAGTGGAAACTATGCACATTTACGTCACGTTCCAACGTAATAACTTTTTCCGCGCGCCTTCAACTGTATAACTAACTCTTCGTTCGCTCTTCATTCATCTTCCTTCCAAGGTCTCCCCGAGAGAATTCTCAATAATTGTTAGAAATTTATGTAAATCAGTGAAAATGTACGCACAAAGCGGCGAATCGGCTCCGCTCATAAACGTAGATTTTAAGCGCATGCGCAATTGAATTTCAATTGTTATTGAGGCTCGATGCATGTTTTTGCAAAAGCTATTAGTGTGGGCGCTCCTCGCGGCACTGCGCATCATTTTATGATGCATTTCGGCTTGCATTTAATTCCGAACAAATTGCCTCATATATCATTCCGCAACGACATTAGAAAAATGACATGCTCCGAGCGATTTCCTATGCAAAAGTGTGATAATGCTATGCAACGTTAGGCAACCCAATGCACAGACACAGACACAGCTGCACTAACCCACCAGGTGGGTTCACACTTCGCACTTGACTTGACTTGACTTATCGTAACGTATTATTTAAATGTGACGTCGACGTCAATTATCGATTATTGATCAGACAGACCCGGGCGTCTGGGCACACGCGACCACTTCACTCTTATCTCCGATACATTTCTCCATATAAGGTCACACGTATGTATAATAATTGAAAGCAGATAAGTAGGTAGGTACATACTAGAATGTTCGCTTTTATTTATATCAAACAGATTGGCGTTCTCTTCTCTTCGTCAACTTTCCCAAGATTTAATATTTCTCACGAGACAGTAGCAGTTGGCGCCTGACAGCAACCCAAGCGACCCTAGATTAAGTCGTCACAACGTCAATTAACTACATGATAATCCCTGTCACCACCAAACGGCACACATGACTGACATTAGCACCCCGTAACTCACACAACTGTTAAGGAAAAAATGCCTTACTCCTAAAGTCTCCTAAAGAACGCAGCAAGAGATCAACGAGGAGAATGAAGCAAATAAGACATGATTTTTATTGATCTGGAGAAGAAGGCGCTAACCGCACCCCCACAAGCTCAACGTACGTCCATGTCTTAACTCTTAAGTGACTTAAGCGCTCATAAAATTCTTTATGTCGATGTTGATGGCTTGTTAGAACAAACTCGTACACGAACTTCTTTTGCTTTTCTTCGTTGGTCGAGGAAAAGGGTTTGTCTAACGTTGAACAAACTGCTTATCGCTGCTTTCAATTGGCATCCAACGAGCCAATATTCTTCGCTTTTTATTAGTTTGCTGTCAAGAGCCAGTGAGTGTGTTTCTCCGGAAACGGGAAATGCAACTGACACCTGACAGGAACCATAACTAACCTCCAATTTATTTCGTGTAAAAGTACACATTTAAAAACTAGATCTTATCGCTTTGTTAGGTTATGTGATACATGTACATGGAAAGGAAACGTTTTGCAATAATGCGCAACATCATCAAACCTTGCAGCTTGACTACTAGGACAACAAACGTCATAAAAACACTACTTAAACAGCGTGATTAGCATTACAATAATCGTCATTAGCATAGCGCATAGCGCAAACCCAAGCGCACTTATTTTCACTTTCGCTTTTTGTACATGGATTCATTCATTCATAAAATGAATGCCAACCAATTAATTGACTGTGAACCGATTAGCTAATTAATGACGAATGAGCCAGGGCAATTAATTAATTATGCAATGCAGTGGCAGTGTCACTGAATTAATTGTAGGAATGTGACTATAAATGCAAAACGAGTGCATACATGCCTGCGTACGTGACATTGAGCAGGTGCTGCAATTCGGGCGATCCCAGTGCACGTTTGCAAATTCTTACTATACTCACGATTCTACCACAGAAAAATGTGATTTACTTCATCCACGAGGTGGGAAACTCACATGTTCGGTCGTCTGAGCACATGATGTGTGGGCACACTGCGTAAAATCTGTGATTTTTACGTAACCGCACTGAACTAAACTGTAATTGAATTGACGAAACGCGTGTACATACTGACGGCTGCAGTTCGCGTGTGACGATATCAAGACTTAATCAGAAATGTGCAAAATATTTGACTTAAGTCAAAGTCAAGTGTGGTCCAGTTCGGCGTCGACTTGGGCGTCGGGACGTCGCGACGCGCGCAGAACAGGACAGAGCCGTGCGTGAGTTTTTGGTAGTCGACGGCAGAGCAACGGCAGCGGCATCGGCATCGGCAGCAGCAGGAGCAGGAGCAGCAGTGGGTACAGTGCGTTCTCGGCCGTCGAGGCAGCAGCACGCGAGCGTTAATTTTTCGGCGCTGTGTCCGCGCGCGATACCCTGACATGCGGCGAGTGCGCGCCGCTGAAGAAGTTTGCGGAAGTGCCTCCGAAGTGCGGCTATGTGCCAGTCATGGTGTGGGCGCTGTCGCTGGGGTTGCTAGTTGCGATTGCTGCCATCATGTGTTGTGCCGCTCCGACGCCCACCAGCAACTTCTTCTACCACCATCATCATCAGCATCTCCACCAGCAGCGGCATCTCGCTCCGAGCAACTTCATCGAGCATCCGAGTGATCAGCCCTTCAGTGGGTCCTCCGGCGAAGACCCGGACCCAGACGCAGCCTCGCCGGCGCGGCCCGAACGCAGCGCGAACCTCTCGCACACCACCGGCGTCGCCCGCAAGATTCAGTTCTTCATCAAGAACTACCACCTGCAGATCCTGCCCGACGGTACCGTGAATGGCACGCTGGACGACAGTAGTATTTACAGTAAGTTTATTCATTCGACGACTACTCAGATATCGCGTCCTAGTTCCTAGTGCCTATCGACTTGCACTTTATGCGCCTGCAAGCAGTATTATACTATAATACAATAGCGCTTTGAGGTTTCTATTATACGTACGTACCTCTACTTGATATCAAGTTTTGCGCAAAATCTCTCTCATTTGTTCCAAGAAGCTTCAGTTAATCAGCGTTTTTTTTTGGTTTGTTTGTTTGGACAACGAACAAGTTTCGTTCGTCTTAAGACGAAAGTCGCAAAGTTACGAGGTGAGAATTAATTCGACACCGATTTCAAGGTTATGGTAACAGCTGATCCGTTCCTGAAATACTTTTTGCTTTGCTTTTACATCATAAAATCGAGTAAAGATACGCGAAAAGCGTTCAAAAGTCTATTACAAGCCCACGCACAACTGTTTTCACTTTCATCGATTGGCAATGATCGGAAAAGCAACCAAAAAGAACTTAACTTAACTCAAGCAAAAGCGCAAGCGCACTGCACATCTGGGTGAAATGCACATGCGCGTTTTGATTTATTGCACCTTACATGTCGTAATCTTAATCGTAAATGAACTTAATTCGTTGACATACTTCAATACGGACTTAAGTAAGTGCTGAGCACTGACTGAGTATTAAAGTCAGCTTAAACTGGTAGATATTTAGATATAAAATGATTGTGAAATGCAGGAAACTGTAATTTAATAGACTAACTGTTAATTTTTTAAAGAACACACATTTTTTCTTTGAAAAAATTACAAAAATTTGTGAAGCAATTAAAGAATTAATTAATTATTGAATGGAAAACATGAAAACAAGGCAGAAATAAGTGTGAATCGTTTAAAAACGTGCTGAGACATTGCGACGTGCGTTTATAGTGAGTTGACTGACATAAATTTAATTTCTAATTATAGTTCGATAGATAGCGATCGAATGAGACATCGAATCGCATTAGAAGTGCAGTCTGCATATCTTACAATTAGTCGACGCACAGCCCACGCGCGGCGCTGCAGGCCAAGAGGTGCAAATGCGGAAGCATTATTCACGGTTTATGCCAGCCCGTCAATGATTTCGGCCGCCGATCATTTATTATAAATCAGAAGCAGAATAACTAATATCCAACGCATGATAATCAAGTCATCACATCAGCGCAGCGGCCGGGAGGTGTGTTCAATCATTTTCGAATTTACATTTGGCTCCAACGGAATATTGTAGTTTCGCGAATGAATACAGGGTCGTATCTGAAATGGCAAGTAGGTATACCTTATGTAAATGGGTCATAGATGTTCATAAAAGATTTAGTCTAGTGGAGTGCGGATCTGGAATAAGTACCAGCATGCGTGCAGTGATAACGACGATTTACGTAATGAGGAAGTAAAGTGAGTACAGTACGAAACGGCGTGCGACGAACTTCGTGTAGATACAAGCGCTCTCAATTATAAATTTAGACGACGACGGGCTCTCGCCGATTTTAGCCGTCCGTCCAGTCGGCAACTCATCTCATCTCATCTAAAGTCGAGGCGAAGCGAGCCGCCGCCGGCTGTTTCTCAATCTATTGTACAAAATCTTAATGTGAATCATCCCTGAGTATGCGTATGCAAAGTATCAACTCAACACCAAGCTGGAATCTTACAATAAATGCTCGTAAACCTATATTTTCATAAGCAGATAACCGATTTTGGCTCATAATTGAATATTGTACTCATACCCAGTCACAACTATAAGTGTTTTATTTTTATAACAACTGATAAACCCTCAAAGGTTACGCAAAAAGCGAATTATTTCCGCATATCGCGATCGATTGTTACCGATATTCATATTTTATAACGGCTTTTGCCTGAATGAACTAAAATTTACCAAGATCAAGAGCAAGAAGAAGAAGCTTATGCTCGTGCTCGTAAATATTATTTGGTTGAAATATAAAATAAAACAACAGCGTCGACTTCTTGCAGGAAAGCGGATGCGCGTAATTGGAGCCAAACATGCGAATCGATGCGGCTGTAAGTCATCGATAATAAAAACGCTCAGTTTCAGTGTCAGTGTCAGTGTTGGCGGGCGTATAAATAAAAAGTTTAATTACTTTTGCCGAAAGCAAGAAAAAATTTAAGATGACAATGACACCTTAAATCTGGACCAAGACACTGGAACTGGAGTCTGAGTATTCTTCTCAAGACACAGCAGGAGACTCGAGGGAAGATTTCAATTGTTACCTACAGGTCGGCGCTTGCGGTGTGGTGTGGTAATTTATGCGCTCATCGTTAAGCGATCTTAGAAAAAGGCCTCGTAAATATGTGGCACCCTTAAGAAGTAGTCGAATAAAAAAATTCAATCGCTTTATGTTTACATTTCTCTGGTTCTTCTGTTATTTATTATATACCTACAGGTTAAAGTACAATAAAGCGCAAGAGCAACAATAAAACGCGAAATACAACCGAAAGGCTGCAACCAACAGCACACCACGTTCAAGCTGTAAACTACAATTGATTTTTATTCGTTTTGTTACTTTAACTCAACTTGAACTTGAAGAAATAAATCTAATAACTCGCTCATGTAATTTATCTTCCGCTGTTGAAACTGAGCTTCGTTCCTCAATCTTCAATCATTTTCTTTCAAGTTTACCGACTGGAGGAAGAAAACACGAATTGAATTACGAAAAACATGCGTTTTATTTGGATATTTTTGTATAATTTTATAGCAAAAAGTGAAGTGAACTTCGTAATCAGCTTACAGATGACTTAAGTTAAGCACGACAGGCATGCCTAATCCAATAACAAGATGCAAGACGCAAGCGCAAGCGTGTAATTGAATGATCAACATTCACACTGCGACTGCGACTGCG
The DNA here is from genome assembly GCA_003054995.1 of Aleochara bilineata. NCBI lineage: Eukaryota > Metazoa > Arthropoda > Insecta > Coleoptera > Staphylinidae > Aleochara > Aleochara bilineata. Next base: position 10,943 of record NBZA01000927.1, read on the forward strand.
CCTTAATCTAAGACGCAAGAGATCGCTTCATAACTCACCATTCATTTCAGTGATAATTAGCTGCTCAGACTTCTTCCTTCTTCTTTGCAAGATTCCTCCCTGGCTTAGGATGATAAAGAATAGCAATGAAATAAATTAACAACTTAAGTACTCAATAAAAATTACTTTCAGTTGAAAGTTTAATTGAATACACGTTAAGTTTAAGTTTAAGTAAGAGCTAAGTATAAAAAATTAAGTCAAAGTCAAGTTTAAAACGGTCGGTAGTAAACGCAACGGCAACGCCAACGTCTTGAAGCCGCTAAAGACGTTATAATGTCTTAATAATGTCGGTGCGCGCCGCGGTATCCCTGCTTCTAGGATGATGTAGCACGGGGCGAACACGTTTATTACCCGGCAATGATCTATGGGGCACCCGAATTCATTCCCGGCCCATAAATCTACGATTTCTACGTACTTCTCTCAGAATAAGACTAAGAATACCAAAGAAAGCAGTCAAGTATAAGTATATGTACAACACCGACTGAGGTTGAAGTATAAGTATTTTTAGTGCGTAAAGTGATTTCTTCTATTGAGTGAAAATTTGTAGTTTGCGCTATAGTATTTTTAGGTTATGGTGAGAATTTTCAAATAATCACTTGTTTTCTTTTAGCTGTACGCAAGCCAACTTAAGCCAAGCGAAGCAAGTAATGCGAAGCGTTTTGTTTTTATGTGTGGTCGGTATTTTTCAGCCTGATTTGCATCGGAATTAGTGTTTAGTTCGTAGACGCATCACACATAATTCAGTACAAAAGCTCTGCTATGCGTGCTTGACTAAAAACGCTTAAACGCAGTACATATTTAAGTACATAACCAAATAAGTATAAGTGTATGATAATAATTTATGGAAATATATTAACCTATATTGCGCACGCACATTAATTCCATATGATATTTAACGTAAATTACTTAAGTTAAAGCATAAAACATTGAAAGTAAAAGCAAAAGAAATGAAGTGAATCACAATTTGTATGTAAGTCACGTTAGGATGAATGTTTTACGCGCTTGAATACAATACAATAGCTGATAAAATGTGATAACATCTTGTCACTGTTTCACCTGCTTCACTGCTTCGCGCGCGCTTGGAAGCGAAGAAGTTGAGCATTCGTGCGATGCGGTGCGGCCAAAGTCGTTTCCCTGACAAATATCGCATAATCACACGCGCGAGCTGTCTATAAATTGCCGGACTCCCGCTGCTGCGGGTCCGCAATGCCAATGTCAGCCCAGCCGAATGCCGAATGCTTTATCGCGACTTAACTTCTTGCTTCTTCGCTCTGCTGCCTCAACTTCAGCGATTGCAATTGCAATGTGAATTTTTACTTGTCATGTCATAGAATTTTAAATTCCTCTTAAAAATGTCAATCACTTGACTATACATAACCTCAAAGCCACACGTGATTACTAAACGTCATTAATTATCATATTAATTAATGTTCGATTGGTTATCAGATCAAGTGACCTATACCTTGAGGCATGTAAGCCCTTTGATAACTCAATAGATCTACGCGTACTTCGTAATTCTTATCGGAATTTCTTCATTTCTTCGTGTCCGATTAGAAATGGCTTTACAATAAGATACCGATACACAAATCTAGGCACATATGTACATACCTACCTTGAGGTTAGGTTGATATAGTGCATTGTTAGCCTCCTTACCTTGCTTAAGTCGGGTCTGGTCGGCGGATGATAAACAACAAGACTCGTAAAACCTCTGCTTAAAAGCGTATAAATTTGTAATCGTAATCACGATAATCACGCATTAATAAACATGCTTGCGCTTGCGCTTGTTCTTTAATATTCCAAGCAGAGTGCTCTTCTTCTTCTTCTTCATCATCTTCTTCCACTCATTGTGTTCGCAAAGAAAGCCGAATTATTAACTTGAGTCAACTTAAGTTAAGTTAAGAGGTTATCGTCATTACTTTTTGGATAGACGTCTGCGCTTGCGCATTGATGCATAAAGATAAAACCTTTGTAAAAGTTCATTGCATCGTACTTGTTCTTGTTAATTTTTACTTCATTAACTTTAAACTCCCCTGAGAACCGAACCAAACAAAACAAAACAAACGAAAATGAGGCAGACGCAAGGATAAGAGTAAAAGTGTTGCTCATTGCCAGCTAACCTATAATTTGATTCAATAATCCTGTCAGTTTTGATTAGTGCGAGTGCTTGTTGTGTTGCCTATTCACAGGGCAGGACTCATCCTACCTACTTTGCATTGCTTATTGTATAACTATGAGTATAGGTACGTACGTCTCTGTACTGAATTCTCTGTCAATTCAAGATAGATAATGTCTTGCGGGCCTGCTCAAGCTCAAGCGCAAGCGCAAGTGCATTTGTCTTAACACTTTAGCACGAATGAGTGAAACGTGCGCTGCACGCAAAAGAGATTAACTATTAAATGTTTTGCATGCATACCTCAGACACGCTCTGGCTCTGCACTTGTTACTTGAGATTGCATCACAACGCATGAAGTTCTTTTCAACTAATGCAAAAGTTAGGACAACAACACGACAGCACGACTCAGGAAAAAGGCAGAAAAACATAAGTTTACGTGTGTAATCAAGCAAATATTTAATTAATTAATTATTATGTTGATTAAATAATTAGAGCGCAATCTCACGCAGCACGTGCATTGAAAGTTCATTCGCAAATACATTTGTGCAAGTACATAATACTTACGCGACTTTGTTTATTTATTATTGGTGTGAATGTCTCAAGCAAAGTTCATTTATTTATTTATTGGTCAGTCAGCTATTATATTAATAATTAACAATAATAAATAATAAGTTGATTAGGATTGCGAGCGAGTGATTAATGAATTTATGAATAATACACATTAACGAGACAGGTAATCTGCGTCGATTATGATGATGCAAATATCATGAAGTCTGGCACACAACACAACACAGTGGAGCGCGCACACTAGTCTAATCGTTTTAATTTACGAGAGTGCTCTGAGTGCTTGCTGTTGCCGGGTCCGAAACCGAGTCACGTACGCCACTTTGGACGGAAGATTTTGCGGTCCTCCGGCTGCTGAGACGAGCTGAGCTGAGTGGAGCTGAAGAACACGCTGAAGGCCGTGTTTGATTAGCGATTTCCTGATTATGCTTCGAAGATTCGGCGACTGCGTGGCCGAAGGCGCGTTAATTAGGAGGAACAAGTGTGATATGTATTGCCTACATTTCATTAATTAACATAATTACTGGCTGGTCTCGTGGCGCAACCGTAATATTTATCGAACGTGCGTGTGCCTGACTTTCTTCAATTTTCAATGATGTTCACGAACAGAAGAAGTTTCGTCTCTTGACGCAACATTTCAGTGAGGAACTTTCTGTTAATTGTACGTAGTTAATGAGTAAATACTACATATTACATAATTATTATCAGTGTTATTATTGATGCGACTCATAATCAATCTAACAATTGAGTATGTACTTGATAAACTACTATAATAGCTTACTTACTATTACTATTAAGTAAGTGAGTAGAAGTGAGTGAGTACACTTATGGAATGTATTTTATAACAACTCATAATTCCATAGTTTTACGAGCAAACGCGTGTGTATGCATGTGATATAGTCGAACCATGGAGAAAATGCCAATACATACGACGATTTGCTATAAATATTTAGAGGTTACTTGTGCTTTCTCCTTGGTTTTACTATACTTACAGTTAACTTAACTTATCACTGCTCAACAAACATTGTGAATTACGAGTTAGTAAACCAACCAACCAACGTTGGAGTGAGTTCACATCGAGAATCAATTATATGCAGTTGATTTGATTTATTACAGGCGCCGATCATGTCCGTGTCCGCAATTGATTCGCTTCGCTCCTTACACAGATAATTAAACATGTTCTCACATGCTCGGCGTAGTGTTGTGTAGTGTAGAGTGTATCAAATTCCATCCAAGTGTGATAAAAATTATTTATAGATTCACACAACTTCCAAACTAATTCCTTCCTACGCGCATAACTTTCACTGGAAACGTGCATCTTTGAATAATTTAACAATGAATCTTGTGAAGTATCTTAAACTGTGATAAGTACGCATGTACAAAGGCTTTAAGTATGCAGTTTTATAGTTTTCTTATTAAAAAACACCCACAAGTTGAGGTTAGATTGCATCCTAACCTAAAGCTAAACCTAAACGCATTCATTCATTACATTAAACTGAATCACGTACAACTTTCACATTGTTAGCATTACTTGAATAGTGCGTTAAACACTCGACACGTTTATATTTTTACTCATTATAGTGTAGATTTTATCACTGGCTGCTTGTGCTTATAATAATTAATTTAATTAACGATAAGTTTAATAGCCAATGTGCTTATTAACACTTGTGTACATAGGTATATATAGGCAACCCAGATGTCGTGTAATGAGTTGCATATTATAATTAAGAAATAAATGAAATTTACGAGTGTAATCGGGAAACGGTGATAATTGAATAGAAATCCCGTTAAAATATAACAAGCTTGATCAAATTATTCAGCGCCAACCTGCGGAAAAGAGGATATCTGTGGACTTTCTAATAATACTCGAAGGAAAATTGTGTAACCCAATGATATTTGTGAACAATTTGCGTTATTTCGTTATCAGAGCAATAAATTTACGCATATAAATGCAAACTTTCTAAGCCGGCGAACACTTTATGGCGGGATTAGAGAAGATAAGCCAATCTCAAGATCTTTTATTCAGGATTTATTTATTTATTTATGGAGTCAATGCGGTTTCCGTATGGAGGTCTGTCTTGACCATGACTTAATAGAATATTTATGTCACCTTGGCAATAAATAGAAGGAAAACACCAGCATTCCTTTGGATTCACGTGAAAACAAATGAAACTCTTGTGAATTTATGTGCGATTTGTCAACGAATATCACGAATATGTTCCTGCTTTATGCGCACATAAAAAGGCAATCGCTTCCCTTCGCGTGCACGCACCCACGCAATATTCGTGCGCATAAAGGCACAAGCCAAGGAAATGTTGCGTGCCCAAGAATGCCATCAACTTCTCGCCCTAATATATGAGTGCATATGAGCATCGATGACATAATAAATTCATCGGGAATCGGCATTTCCTTAAAACAGTTGAGGTTATGATGCTTGAAGTTTAAGAAAAACTAGTGAAAAGTACGCGTGAGTGATGATTATTTATGGCTAGATTGTCCTAGAGTTCATTAACGTCTCGCGGCTACAGCAAACTAGAACCTAACCTCACACTTGCGTTCGTGCTAACTATGCAGGAATGTAAAGCGGAATTGAAAGTAAAATTGACCGGCAACAAAGTTATTTGCTTCACTTAAATATTTGAATTGAATGAAGTAATCTGCCAAAAGACATCCATCAACAGTTTGTTCGTCTGCGATTGACGTCAATGCTTGCGCAGCTTATCGCATAACCTCACAACGCAACGAGGTGCGGTTTGAATGAGGTTAGAAATTGCAATGAATATGAAAATTGCAATCGAAGGGTCAATGTCACAAGCCGGAACAAATTGACAATTGACTATTGAGGTCTTAATTGCACTTGCAAGTCAATGAAATTGCAGGCAAATTAACTTGCGCCAGCTGAAACTCATTCTGACTTAAGCTTTCGGCGTGTGAACGTCTTGCGTCTTAATCTTGTTACATAAGTCATGTAACTCTACACCTACATACTTACAAACAAGTACACATTACATACTTTATCTTCAAGTTTTCAGCTTTATCTTTTAGCCGTTTTTTCTGAAATTCCTATGTAAACATCGTAATGAATTTAAATTTTAAAGTGAATTCATGAAATGCAGGCCAAAAAGCAAGAAAAGAAAGCTTTAAGAAACGTTTAATTTAATTAATTAATTAGGTAGTTAGTGGGTTGCCTACTGTACATTAAAAGATTAAAGGAATTCTACCACGTTCGGACACAAGACACAACATTCATTCTCATTTAGCGTTTGCTTCACCTTCGCGCACATTCATTTCTTCGTCTTGCGACGTGAATTTATGATTGCGCTAAGAGTATAAGCACATAAGCGGATTATCACAATGCGATCCTAGCGCAAAATTCTATTTTCTCTGCGTTGGAAAGTACAGCACTCAGTAATTGTGCGATAAATCACGGTTTCGATTAAACATCGATTTTTGTCGCTTTAAAATGTCGTTTGCATATTTTAAATGGACATTTGCAAGTCAAAAAAGTGTTAAATCCACTTAAAAAACTATTTAAAGAACTGTACACTTGAAACTCTGTCAACTTTCGTGAAATACAAATATTTATGCACTATTTTCTCTCTCCTCAGAAGTGTTACGAAATTCTCAAATTCTCTTAAAACTCAAGTTCAAAGCCTTCGTTTGCTAATCAATTCATTCATAAATTAGATAAATATTTAAGGTTAAGTGTTGCAAGTTGTAAACTTATTTAAACTTTTCTAAAGAAATGGGCCTGCAAAGTAAAAATAGATTTAAGATTAGATGAGTTGAAATTAGATCAGGAAATCCTTCTAAACGCATTGTAGTCTACATGCGCGCGTTTAATTCCTGGATTAACGTGTGGGTCAACAAATTGCTTAGTAACTTTTATTGCTAAGCATGCTGCTATTATTAGCAACAAACGACATTTTAGCCAAATGTATGTATTTGTTTAATTAACAGACGGAAGTTTCAATTTTATTTAAGTACTTTTTGCTTATTTAAAACTACATACTTTCATTCTTATTGCACATGCCAATTGCGTGAAACTTTGCATCGTAAATCAAATGAAAACGCGGGTTATTAGCAGAGAGCAAAGTAGATAACTATGTCCAACTGACATGGCCGTTGATTAGGGCTGGATGGGATTAGAATCATTAATTCTGCTCAGCTTAAGACTTGTACTTCATTTTTCTTCCTTGCAGTCGTGACTTTTGTAAATGAAAACTTTTAAAAGTATGTATAAGTATAGCACACAATTATTTTATACGTACATACATACATCCATCCATCCAATCTCTCGCTGAGCTCATATTTACCTTTTCAATTAAGTATATCTTGCGATGACTGTAGCTGTAGCTGTGGCTTCTCAGGAAGATCAGTACATATTTAAGTAGAAACTGACAGGGTTATGACAGTCTTGTTATTCATGGCCACCAAGACCAAGACAAGACTCTTCTTCGTCTGCTTTTGCTTTTCTTTCACAATTAGAATATAAAATACTTACTTATACCAAGTACTAAGTACGTAAACATGTTGTCATTGACTTAACAACTATATAAATATATAAATAAATGAACAAATGACTGAACAAGTTAATGAATGAAGTCCAGTCTAACCATCAATTAAACAAACATTACGTAATTATGTACATATATACATAATTATGAATTGGCGACAGTGTTCTTCCTGGTACAAGTATGTAATCGCATTTTTGCTTGTATCTTTGATGAAATTAATTAAAATTAAGTCAACAATTCTGCGTCTTATCGCACAAATAACAATTCAGCGCTGGCGCTGGTGTATTAGGATTTATTTAAATGAGGTGTCCTCATAAGTAGTACATAATGTGTGCGTTTGTTTCCTTATCTGCCCGTTGGCGTTGGCTAAGAAATTTACAATCTTGGTCTAGTCTACTCTTAACTCTACTCTACTACTAGTCCCAGTCGTATGAATAACACGAGAGAGTTTATGACAAGTTATGAGAATCGATGTCCCGGATTAATAAGGCCTGATGGAAACAATGCGCCACACACGCTCTGCTGCAGAGAGAGGTGAGTATGCAGATGCGGTGTGGTACGAGTGTAACGAGCAAACATAACTTAAGTCACTTGGATGCACTCTCGCGCAGAGGCAGTAGGTACATATACCTATCTATCTAGGGCTGGCTGGCTCTCAAGTCAAGAGCCCTGTCATCACTTTTGTCTTTTATCACTCTTCGTTCGTGCTCTGGCTCCTCGGACCTGCAGTGTAATATTTCAAAACACGAACGCGGATTAATGATCCTCTTTATATTCAAATGCCATTGTGCTTACAGCGCAGAGGCAACGTCGCTTAATGTTTGTTAGTTATTGCTCAATAAATTGGGTATATGTTAATTAATCGTTATGCTATTCCTTGATTGGGAATCAATTATTGATTAGTCCATGATCTAAATTCACAATTAATAAGTGTCCTTATTATTTCAAGCAAAATAATGAACAAAAACATTATTATTACAGTTTTCTGCTTGTTTTATCTTTCAAAATCTTATCATAAATGCAGATTTACGACTGAAATACGAGTTGCAACAAGGTGAACGTCATTCATTCTGAATACTGACGCGTTTACTGATGTCATAAAGTGAGTCGCACGTTGATATGATTACACATTACTATGGAGATTAAGATTATTACAGCATGCACGTGCTATAAGAACAAACACGCCAGTACCACATTCAATTACCTGCTCAAGACAATAACCAATCAGTTTAAAAACAAGTCCATTCTTCCACTCCAAGAAGAAGTTCTTTAACCAAACGCTGTTTCAGTGATATGATAGTGGCTTGCAATTAAAGATGCGATGAGAGATACAGAACTGCAATTCACTTCCATGGTCTGTGCTTGCTCTTATCTGACATCTTTGCAATTTACACTCGCAATTCATCTGATAAGCCAACGTACTACAGTCAGGTGGTTAATATACTCGCAATTCCTTTTACTTAAGTAAATCGTTTCCTTGTTATTTATTCTTCTTGGTAGAAGAAGAAATAACTTCATAACTTTATACCCAGTCACTTGATATGATATTCTTTTGTTTTCATGATGTTTTGCTTTGTTTTTCTTATGTTTTACTTCGTTTTCTCAATTTTAGGACAACTTTCCTAATATGAAACATAATATGGCCGTTGTTCCAGCAACTGCTCTAGCAATAAATAAGCAATGCGCATTTGTAGGGGACCACCGTTGTGGAGCCTGTTTGTAGACACAATTTACAATATTTATCAGCTACTGATAGGTACAAATACTGTATGCCACTGATGCAGAGCATGAATTTTCATCTGGAGTGATTGTTATTAGATGCAAATGTGACTACAGGCAATATTATGACAGGAAACGTTGTGGTCCTTGTGCAGAAATATCATAAATTCAGTGCACATTTGGCGCATTTGCAACGGTACTTCAATACAATACAATAGGAATTGATTTGACAGCGAGCTAATGCCTTGCAACAGTTGTACTGTGCTTGTTCAACAAATTGATACAAATATTTGCTTGTCTTGCAGCGATCCTGCAACGAACGGCTGTGGGGATTGGTAAACTGAAGATCCAGAGCGTTGGAACCTGCCAGTATCTATGCATGGACACTTGTGGATTATTATACGGATCGGTGAGTAAACTATTCGACTAATCACTTGGCGCAGGTATTAATTCATTTATTCACTGCGTGTCTTGATCTTTATTGTGATGAGGAAATCGTAAATTCAGTTTACTGCTGCCTACGGGCTTCTCTTCTCTTCTGAACTGATTGTGGTTGTGAACCGATCCGCATATGAAATATACGCTCATAAATCTGCAACGGCAACGAGTAAGCTTGTTGCACTTGCAATTGTTCATTCGCGCCGGGCGCGGGGACCGGAAAGCAAAACAATTGCAAATTCAAATTCATAACAAACGACAGCCATTTGCACTCCACTCGACATGTGTATGAATGAATGTGTTCTTCCGCAGCGCAGTAGAGATATTATTATAGATAATAACACTTTATGATTGCAATTATGCGTGCAATTAAGTGTTCCTTAATTATTTAGCTTATCTTTAATTAAATTGTGAAGGAATGTCTAACTTTTGTATCATATCAAAAACAAACAATGTTGACAAAACAATTAAGATTAAGAAAACTCCTAACAAGATTAAAAGGTGTGCCCTCTAATTAACATCAAGCAGCCCCAGGGGCATAAATCAAGTGATTAGTGTCAGGGTAATTGCTTCTACCCTTTGATCTGGTTCCCGATTGAATGTCCCTAGAACAGCAACCTGTCAATTGTCGATTGTTTCTCTAATAGATCTGGTTTTTTTCAGAGAGAATTCAACGACGAGTGCGTCTTCAACGAAATGATCCAGCAGCACCACTACAACACGTACTCATCCACGAAGTACTCGAACGGCAAGCGCACGCTGTACCTGGCGTTCAACCGGCGCGGGTACCCACGGAAGGTGCTCCTGCACGCGAGCCAGCCGCTCGGGCGGCTCTCTTCGTACACGCGCGTCCTCACGCGGACGGTGTCCCCCAAGAAGGTGGAGGACCTGCAGCAGCAGCACCCGATGCGGCACCATGCGCACCTCGCCTGTCCGAACGTGGTGATCACCGCCGCCGTGCAGCAGTCGGCCGGGCCGCTGCGGTGTCGCCGCCACAAGAAGCGCAAGAAGAAGAAACGGAAATGCGAGGCGGACGACGACGACGAGCAGTGCGCCAACAGGGCGGTTCAAAGACAAAGCCATAGCAATATTAGTAGTGCGAAAAAGTGCGAATCGGACACGCAAAGTGACGAGTGCCAAAGAGTTGTGAGTCATACAAAGAGTTTGAAAGGTGGCAAGAAGGTGATGAAGCACGGCGTGGGCAAAGGTCGGCCGGGGAAGCGACTGAAGACGACGACGGCCAGGCCGACCACCACCACCGTGGTGGATTACACGACGGACGAGGATTACGGCTTGGAGTCGACCCCAGGGGCCGAGTGGGATGACCCTACCATGACGCCGATGGTGCCCGCGGATGAGGATAACGCGCATCCGGATTGACTTGCGCGCCTTAGGCCGGCGCGACTTGGAACTGACGCAAGGGGCGGCTGCAAGATGCACGACGACGGCAGCAATGGCGGCAATAATGACAAATGCAATGCGCAAGCGAAACAAAGACTAAGACAGGAACAGAGACAGAGACAGAGACAAATAATTGCAAGCACACGCGCATGCGCAAACATTATTAGCATAAGTAGCGCCTCACCTTCCACTCGAATGTTTTCTATTTATTTCTACTTATTTATTGTATTCGCTACTGGAACTGTGTACATAACTTAAGTAATTATGACCTCGCTACACGATTAATTAATAAAATGTGAAATATTCTAGAAGGTTTGGCTGTTTTTCTTCGGTTTCTTTGCAGGATCAGCGCTCGCTGACAACGAAACATTAACGCTTCGAATGTTTGCACTTGCACATAAACGTATTCCAGTTAACGTTCACTCACGCTGGCGTTTATGTTCATGCGCATTATGTAAGTAAAAGTTAACCTAACTTAACTTAACTCACTTGCAAATAAGAGTGAAACTACTAGTAGTCGGTCATTTAACCCCAACATAACCTAAAAATACGCGCAGACGTAAATCAGCAAATTATCAGTTCGTTATTTAACTAAACGCGTTCATTTGTTTCTTTGTTTCTGCAATTAGCTTACATTACAACTGTTTTGAGACATGCACGAGTGTATGTGACCCAATTTACATAAAAATATTTATACTTTAAGGCTTTAGGCGTTCATTTTGATTTATGTCCCATTTATGTAATCGATTTGTACGAGAATGAAAATATTTTGCATAGCATCATGCGCCAAAATGTCTATTTAAATGTCAGTATTTATGTGCGTCCATACAACAAACACATCATAGTGAGGGCCTGCGGTCGTAGAATCAGGAATCTGTTCGAATAAAATGCTATATATTCAAGTCGATGAATGAATGAAATGTAAATCAGGACAGAGAGGAAATGAGATCGAACTCGAGTCGCTTCGCTTTCATTACTTTCCTAACACATAAAATGTTTCAAAACGATTTCATTAAAATGTATCGTTATTACCGAAACCTGTCGTGAGATGCATTCATAACCCACACGAATAAATAACTTAATAAATGCTTCATTATGCGCTATTTATGACGGCGATGTGTAATCACCAACGAGTGGCGTCGCCAGGGTCGCTGTCATCGTAATTTCACCGCTGGCACGGCACTATCAGTGCGCATCGTTTGACTTACAATCGTTGATTGAATGATTCACACAAATGCAAAGCAATGCAATGTAATGCAAGCGCATCTTCAGTGCATGCTCGTAACTCGTGTCCCTTCGTTGACAGACGAACGATTCATGCGCGAGATATATGTACGCGCATGTTGTGTGCCCTTTGCTGCCCAGGTGAAATATTTACTGCTGATATGTAAGTATAATTCACATTTCATGCAATTGCAAGATGTTTCTGCCTTTTAGGTTAAGATTTATGTACGTTTTGCACTTTTTGCAGGGTTTTCTTAAACTTATTGAAAGCAATTACCTATGTATGTACTCAAATCGGTTAAAAATAGATAGCACGTGAGTTATGACAGCAGTAAACCTAATTAAAACATTCGAACACTGTGAATTCAGTCAGAAGCTAATTGCATTCATGAGCACGAGCGCCACCACGTGTCACGGCGATTTATCGCAAAATCGCTGAAAGCCGCTGTGTAATATTAGCAACTTCAATTAGTACGTACTTGTAGCAGGCTATCAGAACCGGACTTACCACTTAAGTGAGTGCAAACTTATCGTTTTAATTGCTTAATTAATGTTGTAAAGTTTAAATTTCTTTTCTGTTCTTTAAAAGTTTCACAGAAGTTTTTATAGTTTTTACAGATAATCATGGCATGATGTGTTCATGATACAAAGTGTCAAGATTCAGTTGTTTTTTGACAGAGAATTAACGAGATGAGTTGTTGCGCGCGCAGCTGATAAATGATCTTAGCGAGTGCGCCCTTTGAAGTCATATTTTCAAACTAAAACGAAAACTACAGCAACTTTAAATCTAAATAGAAAATCAGTTGGGCACAGAACACAGAACACAGAGAACAAAGAATGTGAAACAATCAGACGACAATGCGCTCGCTGATTGATTGAAAGATCAAGGAATAGGAATAAGAAAGGGTGGCAACCCTTGATCTGTAATCTGATCTTTGAATCTTAATCTCGGTGTAAAATTGAAACGGTGATTGCGCTTGCGCTCGTTTAATTTAATTATTTCTTTCGGCTGCAACAGCTATAACTCCACATCCTGCTCAAGTGCAATTACAATTCATTCGTTTTCGTTTTCTTCGCTTGTCTTCTTCGTTCTTTCTTTGCATTGCATTGCATTGCATCGCTGAACTGCAAGGCGTAACGAATGTACATAAGCTATATAAGCAAAAATAAGAACGCTCAGTGTGGACTGATGCGCGAATTACATGCGAGAAAATTTACGGAAGCGCGTGACGTGTTTATGCAACTTTATATACACGTCTTATCGCCCTTTTCTTCAGACTGCTACATATTTAAATAGAAGATCAAATAAAGTAAAATCAGCTTCCGGCAGTTCAGTTCAATCTTGAATTCTCATCGGTTCTGGGGTTTGAGCTGACAAAGCGATATTCGTGACGCCAAACATATGATAGCAAAAAGTTAGTTGTAGGTTATGTGTGCACGCGTTGCGAATCACGTACGCGAATTGTAATAGAATGTAGTGTATAATGTAATGTAATGCGAACGGTAGAAGATGATTACCACTTTTTGGTAGATAGAATATTGTAGTACGTGAGCGTTTATGAACATACGTCTGCGATCCCGGTTCGTGTTACTATGTGGTGAGCGAAGTGCAAATATTATTGTTTTTGAAAGAGGAGTATGTACATACATACTAACTACAGTTAGTGAGTATAAATCATTATGACGTCAGTTAATTTGTGCAAATAGATTTGATTTGATTAATTAATTAATTGCACAAATATAAATAATTTATGAATGCGTTTAATGTTTTATTAATATGTACTTTATGTTTGTAGTTTCATAACTTGGCACGAGAGCAAGAGCAAAGGCTTCGAGGAACGTTATGTAAATGAATTTTTATGGGCGACTTCCAATTGATGTTCCATTTCTGCGAATGGTTTTTTCGTCAATGACCGGACAATGAGCATGTGATGATCGCCATGCGAATTTACTGGCAATCATTGAAGTAATTGAAGCATAAAAGCTCACTTTTGGCTGAGAGTTTGATGGAATTTTTAAATTTAGTCCTCACATTTTTTGTATCTTGTGATGACAAGTAAAACACACACGGTAAAAACTTGAACACGATACAAGATACGTGTAAAAAGTAAGAAGTAAGCAGCAAGCAAGC
>NBZA01000929.1:0-23370 GCA_003054995.1 Aleochara bilineata
CACAAAGCAGCAACTATAATACACAAATGCAGTTTGTTGTGTTGGCCAGCTTTTCATTATTCGTGGGTCATCCTCATTCTCATCCTGCGCATTGAAAGAGATAACCTGAATCATGACACGGATATGATTTATTCGACAGGCATACGCTACCGCGCTCCATATTAAGGATTATGCTTGTTATGCCAAGTATTTACCTACAAACAAAAACCACTGGCAGCAAAGCAAAATCCTGCTCAGGAATAATTTAATATTATTTCAGCTGATTGATTATCTCTCCAACACAAGAGATTTGAATTTTAAATGCTTCTCTTCTCGGGAATAAAAAGAATAATAGGAACGAACAGCCAGCTGGATAAGATTGTCGTTTATTCACTCGAGGCCCACGTTCCCTGCACACTTGTACTTTGCGGCTGTCGGGATAAAGCTGCGTCCCAAAAATCCAAAACCTCGAATCCCGCAGCAGACGCACGCAAGATTGCTTTAAACTCCCCGGCGGCGTCTGCATTTTTAACCTACCTCAAAAAGTTTATCCAGTCTGGATTTGTTCTCATTCCTGCTTTCTTTATGTTGCTTTGTTAAGGTAACCAGGTAACAACCTAACCTCATTCGCCGATAACATTAAATTAAAATTGAACGTCAGTTTAGACCTCTTCCTGCTTTGAAAATCATTGGTAAATTTGAAAAGATGATGTACGACGAACATGCTTTACTTGCCAAGTGGGAACCTACAGTGCTCACGCGACCCAGAGACCAGATTGTTTCTTCGGATGCAATTCTGAATCATTACAAACAGTTCAAGGTGAAATACAGTGACTACAAGCCGACCATAAAGCATCTCCTGTGCTACATGTATTTTCGCGAATGGTTCACTCAACGTGACGCCAGAGTGAGGGCTGAGCTTGCACGAAAACTGGAAGTCATCAGGAAGAAGACGTTCGAGCCTGACTTGGGCCTGAAACGTGCTAAGATCCTGGCGGAAGCCCGTGCCCAGTGGAAAGGCCCTTCTGCCCAGATATAAGCCAATCGTACTTCATTCCCGTTGATGTATTGCGATTAATTAATAAATCAAACAGATGAGAATGGAATTCGGCGTACGTAGAGTTGTGTTGTGTTGTGTGTGGGTGCGATTAATCTGTGCGATTGCCAACGATCAGCCAACAATCTGCGCGCGTACGCACGCATTAATACGGGCGTTAATTGGACACGTTAAATCTAAAATGAACACGCGTTTAAAAGCGAACGAACGCGCAGCGAGAGACAGGTAATTTCATTAATTATTAATCATATAACCAAATTAGTTCGGGCACATGTCAGTTGCATATTAGATTTGCATTCATTGTGTTTCCATCGAAAAACATTAACTGTTTAATTAAACATTTATTTGCGCTTCAGCTTGCGATATACGCGAAGGCAAATAAACAATCATTTTCATTGTTGAGTCAAGCAACCACACCGTGAAGCGCAACGAAGAAATTCGTTCGGGTGGTGAATGTCTTCAGCCTCAGATGCTTGCTAGCTGGCTTCATTCCAAACACGTACGTCCTATCGAAACTGCAGTTTGGCGGTGGAAATATCGCGCGTTGCCGCAACCGCCCGCGCCGTACATATCTATCTCTCAATATATAGACCCACAGCTTTTGGCGGTGGCGGCGGCAACGGCGGCGGCGAACAAAACGGCACTTGCCGCGCACGAGGACAGACTCCAGACGAGCGGCATTTGGCCGCAAAACGTATGTACGCGTCGTGCATTATCCGGTAAACTGAACCGCAGCATTACTTACTTCGCCATAACGAGGCCAATATTGTTATGATATGGGGCGGCAATCACGCGACTTGGAAACTTGGAAACGCGAAAAATGCCAAAGTTATGGGCGCGTGCTCGGAGGAATCGCTGAGCCAGCGTCACATGCAGCGCATAAACATCGTAAAACATCTCGCAATTGCTGCTCTGCGCGTCTGTCGCCAATTATCACATTTCGGCCGTGTGTCAATGCTGCCAAACGGAACTTTTGGCGATAATTGTATTACCGCTTTCGCTTCTATCTACAAATCTTTATCTAGATAAACTTTTCGTATAAAAACTTCAAGTAAAAATCATTTGATTGATAGCTTTTTATGTAGAGTAACTATGATTAATTAGATAATACAGGCACAGGAACTGTAGTGATATAACAAAGCTTGAAATTAAATCTGTTTGTTGATTCAATCCGAACAAATGAGTAAATAACTAGTATGTAGGTACCTACGTATCTAAACTACCACAGAGCTTTGGTTAGCTGAGGATTAATTAATCATCACCCCTACGCACCATTAGGCATTATTTGCCACATGTATTTGATTGAATTAATTAATTAATTGCTTTTATTAAGCTGGCAGCGTATCAGTTTGCAAAGTAGCTAATTAAATACACAAGCCGAAGAGAATGATATCACTGTTCCAAATGTGTACATATTTAATCCAACTTTTTAATGCAGGTTGAATCAGCTGGGGAGGATAATCAGTGATATTGTGCTAATAAATAGAACTCTCGGCGCAATTCACGTTGTCGCACCAATATCAAGCCATTAATTTCAATCAGGGAGCGTTTAGCTCAGGTACAACTGTGATAATTCCGCCTGCACACAAATGGATTGGTTATCGTTTGGCTGGATGCTGGGTTGCTGGGTTGTCTGATTCTGAGCTGAACATCCAGACACCGCATCGCACCGGCTCGCCGAGCACTTGAAGTGCCACTGCTTGTAATAAATTAGCCATTAATTGAAATGCCGATATGCACTTAGCGTCTCTTGCAGAATTATGAAAACTGTTCGCTTCCAAAACTATTTTACACCCACCCCGAGTAGAGCACAAGATGCCAAGACAAACGTTTTCTTATTCCAAACTGCAATATTTCTTTCGTCCAGCAAGAAATATCCCGTTAATTAATTAATGAAACTAATTAAATTAAGCACTTTAATTAATTGAAGTTGGTTGCATTTGAAACCGATACAAAACAATGAAACTAGCTACTCAGCAGTTTCTCTATTCTGTTCGCTTTCAAGTCAAAGTCGAAGACGTTTTTGCATCAAGCGAATAAAAATGCACATTCACGAGTGATCGCTGCGCTGCGCGCTGCCTGCGATCGTTACGAATGAACGGTTTGACTTGAACGGAATATTTGCCAAAGGTTAATCTGGCTAAGCTTTTACTTCATTGCGGAGCAAGCCTGGGCCTTAATCTCATCCACCTCACATACCATGGATGCTTTTTTCCAGTACTTTGGCTGGAAACTCGTTGTAAGTGGGTTTGGACTGTACAACATTTGCTGCAAGATTACGCTCGGCGTGATCTCGTATCGAATCGAATCGGATCGAAAAGAATTGAGAATTGAATCAAAACCTTGTCATTCATTTTTCCTTTTCCTCTCTTGTTAAATCAAAGAAAGAAATATCAATACAAACCACAAAACCAAAGCAAATTTATACATTTCTTGCTGGAATATTCACAATGAAATGACTTAATTCCCATAAGTGTTTTGTCGATTGCGTCTACCTGCGGCTGGCAACAAAGATAATAAAATATCTTTATTTGAACGGAATGAATAGTCAATGCAGAACCAATCGGGAGCGCATCAAAGCAATCGCGCGCATGCAATCTCTCCGGCATCACGGCAATGAAAAATAAAATGAAATCGCTGGCGCTGTGTGTGGTTGATCATGGGAATTGCACGCGAACAAGTGCAATTTTCGTTTATTGGAAGATTTTGTTTATAGATTATGTTACCTATTTGATTCCCATTACCCAGCACACAGCCTATCTGCCTCCCGGCGAGTGAGCCTTGTGTTCCCACATTTCTTTGTTTTTCTTGCTCTCCTTGGCTTTTTCTTCGTATAAATTTTTTAAGGCTGTACATGAGTGGAATGTAATTGAAAAATTCTGTGCCAGTTTAGCAGCAAGGCTTGCGGGGTTGACATTAGAATTAAAGAACATTTCTTATGATATGTCGTATTAAATTTAAATCAGTTAAACTTACATCAACTAAATTCTTCGTCGGCAGGCGTAGAAACACTCGTCTTAGAGGAGAAGCAGTGTAAGGTGTAAGAAGCAGTGAAATTTAAGCGTGCGTCCGCAAAAAGACTTGAGAACGCGCTTGGCAAACTGAAACTATACGTGCTTCGGATAGTGGGGCACGTTTTAGATAAATCAAATTATCCACCAAGTAAATCCTCTTCTGCGAACTCAAGTTTTGCTTTAATTCCTCTTTATTTTAAGCACGACTGCTTTACTTTACTTTGACTTTACTTATGTTTTCTTTGCTTAGCTGTACTTCTAAACCACTTCGTACTTTGAATTTGAGGTTAATTCTTGGGAAATCTCGTTTAGCTGGGTCAAGTATAAAACGGCAATGAACGTCATCAGAAAGCGATAGCAGGGTTCGCAGCCGTAAAGCAGAAGAATACTGCCGAATAAATAAAAGGCAACGATGTACACGCAGGTGAATGCAATGCGCATTTTCGCGAGGGCTTTTATTCTCGAGGAGCGAGCTGATGCACGAAGAAATTGAGTTGTAAAACCAAAACACGGCAAACCAGCAGCCCGTTAGCCGGCTCTGTTATTGTAAATTATTTTATAAGCGTCTGAACAGCCGGAATAAAACGCAAACGTGCAAATAAAACGCGCACGTTGCATCCAACTTCAGAGTTTCTTTACGTGCTTCCTTGTGTTTGCACCGATTAACAGCCGATTTGATTAATTGCTTTCAGTTGGAAGCCAGGTTTACTTACTTTACTTCACTTTGATTCAAAACGGTATTGGCGTTTAAGCGAGCAAACATTAATAAATCTGGAAATCTAAAGGATTTTGGTCGGAGGATACGATAAGATGAATAAATATTGGCGTTTGTCTTGTTTGTATTGAGGTTTTCCTTCAGCATTCAAATTGAATTTTAGTTAAGTATTAGTTAACACTATTTATTTTAGTTTATATTCAAGTAGGTAATAGGTAGGTAGGTAATTAATTAATATTAGGTAATAACTATTTTCATCATTTTTTCGTTTAGTATTTCTTTGTTGTTTAGTAAACTTAAGAGGAAAAGATCAAGTAAAGTTTATAGAATGTTCATCTTAAGTACTTAGTCCGGGCTTGAAGTTGATCTCATAAAAATGTGCGAATGGGAATAATATGTTAATAAAGATAATAGTGCCTGATACGGCAGCGAAGACGCTGAGCGAAGATCGCGATAAGGACAGCGAGCAGCAACAAGGCGTCAGAATTGCCAACGAGATTCCGGCCGAATCTGCGATCCGTCAGGCGATCCGATGGCGATGCCTATGATTGATGAGGGTTTTTTCATCACGCTGCTATCAGCGCCGCTATCAGCCTGTGATGATGAACTCCGTCCTCAAATAAACTCACGATTTAAATCTGAAATACGTTTTTATCCTCTTTGTGTCCCTTGCTTCCTGTTCCAAAACCGTTGGTTGCATCATTTCATATCTACGCTCAACTTTCAAGTTGCCATCAACTGAAGCCAAACTGCATGCACACATTGTCTGAATGACCAGCGAGCGCCGCTGAAACAATACACCAGGCTCAACGCACTTTGCATTCAAAACTGTGCTCTTTTCGAGTGAGTTCACTGAAGAGCATTTGAAACTGAAGCAAAAAACGAGACACGTGACATTTATGCTCATGGCGCGTTTTTCGTCGGTGAAAATGTTGCTCTAACGCTCATTTCTTTTTGTTTGTGCTTTTCGAGTGACTGCTCTAAGACGCGCTTATTGCACTTGGCAAACATTTGAGTCCTTGAATGCGATGGACCTGTCTTGATCTAATAAAGCGTCCCACCAGCGCGGAATTTTGCATACAAGGTGCGTCTTCCTTCCCTTAAAACTTACATTTATAAATCATACGTGAATATGACGCCATTACACTCTCCAGAGATGAGGTTATGTTTTTATATAAACGGCAGGTATTGTAGCCGAGCAGATATAAAACGAGCAGATTTTTTCCTCTCGAAGAAGACGCCTGACATCAGAATAACGCGACATGACGCGTTGCGAGCGCAAGCACAAGCATAATGGAATATTCTTCTTGGGGGACGCATTTGCACGTTGCATGATTGCGACCTGGGGCCATATTCCATGCGCCATCTCACTTCTACGCCTATTTATGTATATGTATCTTTCCTTGCGCGTTTTTCGTCCTTGTTTCCACCAAGGTGCATGATTTGACGCTATGTCACGCATTTAAAAAATGAAATTGAAATTTTTCAGCGTATTTAATCTGAATAATATTTCATCAACATCAACAACATGATGTGTAGTGCTCGTTAGTGCATCGCGCGATAAACACATGTGTGTGCATTGTGCGGATGTCATGCGATGTTTTTGCATAATTTAACAAATATACACGTTTTTCCTGTGATATACCTACCTGAGAGTGGAAAACGACGGATGATTGATTGGCGAAATGCATTAAACAGACGGGCGAGCCACGCGAGCGAATGCAACGCTGGTTGCATTCACATGAAATACGAAAAACAAGCGAGGAGCGGAGAAAAATGCCGCATGCTAATGCAGCGCCCCCAGTGTTGTGCACTGCAACCGCTTTGCCTGTCTCTCAATGTTTAAGTAAACATTTTCAATTTTAATAAATATACTCTAACATTTTATACAGAGAAAACACATCAAATTAAATAAAGTGATATTAGGGAACGCAATCGAATTAATTAATGGTAAACGTGCCAAAGTAATAAAACAAATTAAAAACGTTGTTTAATTATGTTATTATTAAATAACTTACTGCATAACTTTGCGATATTATTTATTCAGTGAATGCATGCATTTTATTATTATTTACACATGCAGTTTGAATTAGCCTAGCTTTGAACTATATTTTAATAACAGCATAGCACAGTTTGTGAAAAAGTATTAATAATAAAGTTTTAAACTTGGCAAAGGCCGCCTAGAGAAGAACATATTGCAGCATACCAAGTAAACATGGAATGTATAAGTGCCAGTGCATTTACTATATTCATTCTTGCCCACAAAATAGAGTTGAAAACATTTCTACTCCTAAAAAGTATAAAACAGTAAATATTTAATTATTATTTCATTATAAGTACGTGTATTTTTGGTTGCATATTACACGTAATAACCAAGATTTTTATATAATAGTTGCAAACAACATTCGTGTTTTTGCTTTTCAATTAGTGTGAAAAACACGTTTACGAAAATACATAATAATAGACTGCGTTTGAGGCAGTGGAAAAAAAAATCAGAGAAAGAATGAAATAAATAGTCAAATAAAACACAGGACAAAGGAGGCGACAGAGTAAAAGTATTGTTCGATCCAGCAGCAAGCAGACACGTCATTGTTTTCGCTTGTTGCTGTTGAAGTATTAATTCCCTGCTGTCAACAGGAGGTCCTTGTCGTTGTGCTGCAACCAAGTGTACAGAGAAGTAACGATGGAAGGCTTTCTCAACTTGTGTCAGCTAGCGAGCAATTCACAAATTGCATTACCTGTCGGCAGATTTTTTAAATTAATCTTTCTTTTATTAAAGGATAAGACTCATGAATACTTTCCTACGCATTCTATTTTTTCAGTTTTAAGGTTAACTCTACTCAAGCATTACGCAACGGTTTTAAACTTTGCGCTCCACTCGGCGCTGAGACGAATGCTTTGTTGGGACAAGAGGACGGATTAGTTTAATGCGTTTGAATTATTAATGAAACCGGGCCGACGCCGCCGCCGCTTTCGCCTCCGCGGAGAATGTGAGTACAATTATTAAACAGCAGGACTTGCGCCGTAATTGACGTAATTTGTTCGGCGGGTTGCTCATTAAAAAAAGCGGTTATTTCATGTCTTTGTTAAGTGAAAGCACACCGGAAGCCGCAAGAATAAGTCGCAAGAATAGATTGTTAGAGCACTGCTTTCTGCTTCTTCTTTCCTTGAACTTTATGCATCTTTAAAGCTGCAGGGAGTGCATTGAGGTTAGTTTTTATTAAATCGTCTCAATCAGAAATGACAGGTTTGACAGTTCTTGACAAATTGTCGTCCTGTGAGGCAGAAAGACGTATCGAGTATGAAAAAAGTATGCAAATTGCTTGAACGTTGTGGGTTGAAGCGTATGCGCAACGACAAGTTAAGTAGCTTTTAATCTCACAGAGAGAGAAGGAGAGCCGAATCATCAGCTCTTGGATGCGAGTCACAGTTGCTTTTCTTCAGACGCCGCCAGGCTATTGCTTATGCTTTTGCTCTTGTCCTTCATCAATCATCCAACACACTAACAACTATGACTTCGGCTCGGTTCCAGCTTGGTTATTATAATTTTTGCAATTAATGATGCAAAGAAGTCAAGTTAATATCAGCGACGTTTTTATTAACTTTCAAACGGCGCATTCGCAGTTATTTGCGTTCGTGCTGAGGTCAAAATCCAATTAAATTTGTTGCTTAATTAATACGGTGTTTAAAGTTGTGCAGATTGTAGGTTGAATATGATTTATCAACTTGCAGAAAGCGGCAGTCATGTACCCACAAATTTCTTCGTTTTGCGCCACTGCAAACTCGCAGCAGATATGACTGGTTATGAAGAACTGGTGGTGGTCGCTGCCGGCAACCGACACCCGCCCGCTGATAACACCTCAAGATTATTTGTTACACTCTTGGTTCCTGGGATGATATATGATCCCGAAGGAGCTCTATAATATTCGAGGGGATTAATGCGAACTGACGGGAGACGGAGGAAAAACTGAAGGAAGAAGTTTCGTGTAAGAAATCTTGAAAAATATCTAATCTATTGTAACTAGAAATAATTTCATGATCATATTTCATTTCGCAAGAGACAAATATTTAAAGCTGCCATCTTGCGGCATTGTATTACAAATATTAATTGCGCATGTGCAAGATTACCTGACACAGCGAAGCAAGCGTGTGATGACAGTCAAGCTCAAATTATACTTCGAGGCACACGTTGTGGCAAGGAAATATGGCCGACATACACAACAAGAATGAAAGAGAAAACTGGAAGAAATCAAGGCAAGATCAAGAACAAGAAAACAAGAAAGACAATGAAGAGCTGGGTATGTTTGAGTGTGCAGTGTGCTTTGAATACATGCACCCGCCAATCTGCCACTGCGCAAACGGCCATAGCGTGTGCTTCGACTGCTTGTGGCGGATTTGGCAATGTCCAGCCTGCCGAGTGCCTCTGACCAAAGTGCAGCGATCACACGCCAAAGAAGAACTGCACTCACGACTGCAGTTTCCTTGCAGGTATCGCGATAATGGATGCGATCAGTGGTTTCCCGGCACTGACATTGCCCAGCATGAAGACAGATGCTTCTTCTTTTATTATCCTGAAGAAGACTATAACGAGGTGGATGAAGATGGAACCCAAGAAGAAGCAGAAAGCGAGGAGGAGCAAGAAGTTAAAGACATTACCAAGGAAATGTTAATGCAAAAATCTGTATTTCAAGTGACTTGGTATAGAATTCTTGAGAAGAAGTCTCACCGGACGCAAATGTCTTTTTATAACAGTGGTTTGCAAGAATACTTTCAAATGTTAGAGTATTTATCAAATATTGATAATAATTAACAATTAATAATTTTATATACAAATAAAGCAATACCACCAGATAAATTTTGTACATATTTAATCATATAAATTGTCCTCTGTCCCTCTATAATTTATATTAAATCCTATACAATATATTTATTGCTGTATAATGTATTATTTGTTTTGATAAATGAAAATTTAGTGTAAAATGGGTTGCATATATCTCATTCTAAAAGAGACGACTGCGCATGAATATAACTTTATCATGTTTGCAATGTTTTTTTCTTGAGATCTACAGTAAACTTTTAGTTTTATTCACTCCTTGTCTAACCTCCATGTACTTCAACCACGTGCTGGTAAGAGAAAACCTATTTTTCTTAAGATTTCTTTAGACGTAAATACTTAAATACATGGTTTTAGCTTGATAACGTTTTACTAAAACGTTAACTTTTAATTACAAAACAAATTCAATATTAATCTGCAAAGATGGGACACATATCTGACTTGGGAACAGAGCTGATGGCTAATCTGCTAGTGGAATTCGAATGTCCTGTCTGCACGCAATTCATGCACCCGCCAATACGACAATGTACGATCGGACACAGTTGCTGCAAGAACTGCTACCGCAAGCTCAAGGTTTGTCCTACCTGCAGACAGGTCTTAAGCACAGCATCCCGCTCTTTCGTGCTTGAGAAGCTGCACTCGAAGCTGAAATTTCCTTGCAAGTACGCAGAGCTAGGCTGCAAGGAGCAGCTCGGAGGACTGGAGATTGAAGCCCATGAGTTTAGATGTCGTCTTGGTGGTAATGCCTGTCCACTGAAGATCCTCAACGACTGTCCCTGGCACGGTCATGGGAAGGATATCATAGAGCATTGCAAGGAACACCATCCGAATAATATTTTCTGCACGAACATCCAGCGACTCACATGTTCTAACTTCATCCGAGATGGTACCACCGCCACTGCCACGTATTACATGGTGTTCTTCGCCTTCAGAGAATGCTTCAAATGCGTGTGGGAGATCAACTTCCAAACGGGTATCATGCGCTGGTGCGTCTTCCGCCTCTTGACCAAGAAGACCGAAGAGATTAAGGATTTCTTTGACTTTATTGTGGTTATTCAAAGCCAGCAAGATATCGGCGAGAAGTTGGCAGTCAAAGGCTTCTGCCCAGTGCTTGAGCCGGGCGAGGAGGAAACGATAAATAACGTTCAGTTTGTCTTCACTCATTACGACATGGTTAAGAATTTCTGTAAGCAAAATGACTTGACGTATACGATAAAGATTGTGCAAAGGATTTCAGATTTTAATCTTTCCATGAATGACTAGTAATCTCGTCAGGTATGAAACATGCTAGAAAATTTTATGACTTTCTTGTACTCTGAGTATAAGTTATACCTTTATGTATATATGTATATTTAATGTGACTGTAATTAATAATTTATTAGTTATAAACTGATAGTTTATAAATAAAACGTTATTGTATTTCTATAGGATCTGAAAGATTTAAAAATGTATTTGTACATTAAACCAAACAAATTGTTATATTTATGACTGAAATACAAAATAAAAACCAACAAAGCAACAAAGAATATCTTTAATTTCTTATAAATATTAGGAGAGAGTAGGGTAAATCTCAGAGTATAATGAAATCTGAGCAATTTTTGATTGGCAACTTGGTATTGTTTGTGAAAATGGGTTTTGCAATTACGTTGAAAGGTGTTTTTTGTTTAACGTATACAATAATCTATTATTTTTATGTTAGACTCAAAGCCGTTAATTTGTCTAAACTCAAGTAACTGCAATTGTTATTATATCATCATAAAGCCCACTTATTTATCTACAATTAACAGTAACGATTTTAAGAGATTATGTTAGTTTTAAGTTTTTGTAGAATATCAAGCAAAAAATATTCAAGTTTTACAAGTAGGACCAAACGTAGTTGCCGAAATTGAACTGCAGAATTGAATAGGCATGTATTTACAGGTGACTAATTTGCAGCATCTAATGTTTTGGAACTTTCTGAAAACTCTTCCACAACTTCTAGCAGTGTTACTGATAATAAAAAATTGCCTTCTTGTTAGGCACTAAAAGCACAGAAAGCAGTACAAACAATAAATAATCAACCATTTTGTAACAATTGCCAATAAGAAAGCTAATATTCTAATTTCTGTCCTAATAGAGTACCGGTTTTCTAGGAGACGAATGGGTTTGTCTTGGGGGTACCTACTCTTAGTGAGTTTCTTTTCCAATACAAATTTTTTATTAAATCTTCTCCTATGCCGCTATATTTAGGAAAATGTATAATATAATTGGTCCAAACATGGCTACTTTTATTCTATTTGCTAATTAATCCAAACTTATACCACTTGCCATGTGATTTATAAAAGCTAGTATTTATTTCGTTAAAGTTGGTTATATCTGACAATTGTTATCTGAGATTTATCATGAGATATACCTCCTAGAGACCTAGTGATATTTTGATTAACAAAAAGTCCCTGCTTTTTGCACTACGTGTAAAAGTTTACTTTATAGTTGTGTACCAAAAACGTGGTCTCAGTACTTTGCTGTCCTCCCAACCCATTAGGTGTTGTACCAACTAACTATGGTATACGTGTTATATTAATTAAATGTGCTTGTGTGAATTGTGTATGTCCTGTTGTACAAAGATGGATCGTGAACCATCTACTAGTAGCGACTCTAACCAGTTTCCAGAAAATGAAACTGAAGAACTAATTATTAAAACAAAAGAACAAGCCGTAGTTTACAATGCCATGGACGCGAGGCCATCAACAAGTCGTGACGTTCCAGCAGAGCCCAAAGACGAACCAATTGTAGAACAACCTAGAAGGTCACAAGAACCGTCCATGTGCTATAACCCGGATCCAGGTCCATCTACTAGTCGCACGTTTCAAGCAGTTCCAGTCATACAATCACCGAAAAAAATGCGCGTTTCAACTATCTTAGATGATGATACAAGACCATCTACTAGTCGAATGGAACCTTTCGATGAGAAGCCAGAAGAAAAAACTAATTTTTCCAAAGAGAATGAAGAAAATGTAAAAAATGAGGTAAATGAAGAAAACGAACAAAATGAACACGAGGATGGTCAAAATAATTCAAGTCGTTCGTCGTCTCCGCCCCAGCATAACTCTGGTTCTGATAGAGATAGTGCGTTATGTACTGATAATGAGTATCCTACGAACGAGGATAACGACGATAATGAAGAAGAATTAATGCAAGTAAGCGACGATGAACCAGCAGGTGCTGCAGGTGGTCCACCACCTGAGATAGTGGTGAACTACCGAGGCGAACCACCAATTTGTGCGATATGTGGCGAAATGAAACCCCTCGCAATCCCTCTGTGCGATAACAATCACCGCATTTGCCAGGATTGCAAAGGTGAGAATATATTCTGCCAAGTGTGCTTGAACTTTGTACCAAATGTGGCACGAGATATGGTGCTGGAAAACATTGGAGATGAACTTGTCTTCTACTGTCAATACGCACGTCACGGCTGCAAAGCAAGACAATACTATGACTCCATTGTGGAGCACGAGGTGACGTGTCCCCACAGACATGGGCCTATCGTTCGAGTTCAACCGGAACCAATGTCAACATCGACTGATTCTGGAACGGACGAGGTAATAGTGAATGTAGAAGACGACAATTCCGACGGCCAAGAAAACTTACCACATGAGCCCAACCGGCCTCGACCAGTAGACTTCAACATGGTACAGATGCAGCTCCAAGAAGTCGTTAGACGTCGCAATATTGCCCCAAGAGTTGTGTTAGACAACCAACAATACATGGCTCAGCCTCCACCTGTACCGCCACATGGTATGATAGATAATGCCAGAGCCAGACCAAACCCAGCACGCCGTGTGGTCATACGCATGCCCCCACAACTGGTCAATGGACATCTCGAGGAAGAAGTGGATGACCAAATTGAGGAAGAGGAAGAGAACGACAATATTGAGGTACACCTCGAGCAGCTTTTGCCGGTGTTGCCTGCTGTGCCAGACGAACCACACGTCAATGGTATCGAAGATGACGAGGTGCCTCCTGAACCTCCGGTACGCCGAAACCACGAAGCTGTTCGCCGACGCCAGGAAGACGAACAGAACGACAACCTTGCTGATCATTTTTTAGGGAACCGTCGAGGCGACCGCCGGGAAGGTGATCGCCAGGAAGGTGCTCGCCAGGAGGGTGAACGCCAGGAGGGTCAACGCGTCCTCGACCTGCAATACGTTGATGTTGTCATCATGGACCACATGCGATATGCAAAGGTTCCTGTGCATGCAAGTCTCGTTTTTGTGAATTTGAGGATTTTTGGGGAGTGCTCCGTTCGACACGTTTATGGGAAAATCCATGAGAAACTCGCCAGCATCGAAGGTAGAGAACCGGAAGTAGAAAACGATGATATTAATGAGATTGAAATGGTTCTCCCTGTTGAACAAGCTGGTCAGGCAGGTGTTCAACAAGAACAAGATGGCGTGGAAGTGATGTCAGAGTCTGTCAGTGAGGATGACGATGATGATGAAGTGGCTGGAGCTGCGTGACTCTTTCAATTTGATTTTATATCAACGATCTCAATTTTATACTGAATAAAATGGGTGAACGACTTTAAAGACGTAATTATTGTGCTTGATTACAGTGTTTGGCGTGCGGTCCCACATGGGGAGTTGCGCAATGCGTCCTTCATTTACCCGCCTGAAACCACATCTCATGTGTATCGGGCTACAGATTGCCCATGTCCAACGTCCGATTGCAAATTATCCGTAAAGTGCCTTTCTGGTCCCTGTTGTATTGTCACGTACAACAAGCTGATATTACTCTTGATTTCTCTCCAATGTATCAATACTGCCGCTTGAATAATATAACCCATAGTTTTAATTAAGAAACGTTAAGAGTTACGAATTCAATCATAATTTATGTAAAAACTTAAACGGACTTTGCCTCAATGAAACTTGCAATCGTGGCAAAATATTAATAACTTCTTAGAACTTAAATTAATTAAACGATTTTCTTATCAGCACTCAGCGATTCGAAGACCGCAATGAGTCGCAGTCTTAATACCTAATGATCGAATCGATTAGTTATCCAGTTACAGCGGAGAAGCGAACGAATCAGATTACCAAAGATTAGTTAGCAGCGCAGCGCAGCGCGGCGCGACGTTTCTTCCTTGCTTTCGATAATCATCTTTTTGATTCAACAGTTCGACATCGCGGTGGCTCGCCTAAGAAGCGCTATCAATCATTCCTTTCAAAGATGCTCAGCCGTCAGATGGTTTCAATTTCACTCGTTGCCCTCGAAGCAGCTCCATAAAAACTGGGATAAAAGTCAAAGTTGCGAGTTAAAATTCTACGCGTTGTTGAGCATGTAATTAATTCTGTTTTTTCTTTCAATATGAGAGAAATATCACAAAAATTTAAGGGTTTGTGCTTAGAACGCCGTAAAAAAGTTCGGACTTTACGGAATTAGATTAAGGAAACATGATAAAGAATTAATTAATTAATTTGAAGTTTTGACACGAGATAATTGCTTTTTAATTAATAAAAATGCGCCGAGAAAATGGGCAAACTTTTTGGGGATCACTAAAATGTTACGGTTATACGGGGAAAGTAAACGAGACTCTGGAAGAAGATTAAGGACAAGAGTTGATGAGTTACATCACGTCAACACGACTCAAAGACCTCGAAGATCAAGCAAGCAAGCAAGAAGCACAGACACAGAAAAGTTGATGATTACGCCATCATTTCTCAGGCATGACACGGATCTTTTAAATAAATTTCCAACTGCGGTTCTGATAAAAGAAAAAGGTATTTGTAAAAATACCAAACATACTTGTTTTGCATGTTTCTTGCATATTTCACTGAAGTTTTGCCACAAGTGAACCACTATCAGTAATGAGAAAATGCGGGTGAGTTGAGCGAAGTCAGGGAAGGAAATAATTTACATGGGCCCGCAATTGAATAAATCTGCACATTTTACTGCTTGCACGCGTAATATACACCTACCTTGGTTCACTCTCCCGTTTCACATTTCTTTTAGTTGTTGTTTCAAACAAAAAGTTTTAAATTAAAATAAAAGATGACGCTGTCTGTTTGAATTCGAGGCGATTTGTCGTTCGATGCATGTACGTTTTAATATTTGTACGTACTACTTGCAGCTCTCACGGTCGACTAATAATTCACGAGTGCTGACCGGCACAGATAAGGCCTCGAGTTCGCAACAACAACAACTTGAACTTTACTGTTACACAAAGTTGTAACAAGTACAACAGGCTCGTGCTTTCGATGCTACAAATGCTTCTGTGTGGTGCAGTGCTACTACCTTCGAACTACAAGTGCTCTGCTTCCATTAGTGTCGCTTTGCAAGAGGACGGTAAATGTACTTAAAGACGTCAACTGTTAAGTTGCTGAAATCCATTTCAAGGTAAACCGTTTGTTTGTCATGCACAATAAGGTCTCAGGTGACAATTTGATAAATTCACTTGGTCAAAACTATTCATGAGTGAAACTAACACACAAACTAATATAAGTTTAATTAACTTTTAGTTTTTGACAAGTTTTGCTGACAGATGGCGCTAACAGCAAAACATGTAGAATTTAATTAATTTTGCATCATTTTGTTGTGTATACGTATCTAATACTAGATGTTATCATAAATGTCATCAATTCTAAGTTATCTATGCTTGTTTCGCCGAATGAGAGAAGGAAACACTCAGAGTAGTTGCCCGGAAGCTATTGATTTCTAATCACTAATGGAAGGACGATCATCGTAATGATAGCAGGAAACGACGAGACGACTTGGCGGAGTGCCGTGGCGCTCGAATGGTAATTAGAATAGATAAGAAACGCTTCAGTTTCACAGTTTCAAGCAAACCAGAGCAGAGCAGAGCAGAGCGAGCAGAAAGCTCAATACCGAACTGCTGCCAGCCAGCATGCTGTTTGCTCCACTCGTCGCCGCTCAAAGGGAATGCCAATTTCTGTTAGAGAAATGCTAACAGACAAGACGCTATCCGAAAAGAAATCAAATACGAGCAAACGTACAGAAATGTTGCAGACTTTCTATAATCATTAAATTTTTAGAAGCCGTCTTTCCATTTGAGTTTCTATTTGCATAAGTTTAGAAGCGTACACAGACTTGCAAAAAGTAAGGGACTAGAACTCAATTACAGGAATCGGTTGCAAATACATTAAGTATATGGATTCCACCAGGGTTGTTTTACCTCCCGTAAGGAGTTTAAAGCGCGCACATGCTGATCGTTGATCAACGAACACCGATCAGGTTTTCGGCGGAGGGTTTTAGGTTTTATACACAGATTTTGGCCGGAATTTAGTGGAGTGTTTGTGTACCGGGGTTCTTGTTGACTCAAGTGTATGGATATCTGATACTCAATGGGCTGTTTACTCAGCGACCAATCGAGCAAAAACTGATATACATATTAGACACGCAAAATTAACATAATCAAACGGGTTCAGTATCTCAAAATCGCGCGTAATTAAACATTGCTGTGTTTTTTTGATGGTTTCGTACATATTTATTTTATATTTCAACACAAGGGGTTCATAACCAACGTATTATATTGCAGTACGCAGTGATAAAACGATGATTTTAGCGGAGACGCGCCTACAAAAAACATGCAAGAAGAAAGATTTTTTATGTTTTTTATTTTGTGACGCAGCAACCCTCCCAGCACGCAGGCAATAAAAAGATGTACGATGCCGAATATTGGCGTGTACTTCATAAAATATACTTGTGGATGCGTTAAACCGCTGAAGGGATGGAGTATGAAGCGATGGAAGTGCCAAAGTGTGTGTTTGCACGCAACATTAAGCGTGTACATACTCACATAATATATTTTTGAACATTTTTTCAGAGATACAAGGAAACATCTTCGTTAAAACGGCCTTTGTTGCAAGATTTATGCGCTTTGACAAATGAATTAATTTTAATTAAACTTTGCTTCATTAAAATGTACGATTGGTAGGCGTTCGCTCTGCATCAGATGTCAGTAATTACCTCTGTTTGTCAGATTTTAAATTGGCATTGAACATTTCTCCTAATTCTCATTTGAATTTTGGATTTGTGACTTGAATTTTTAAATTTTAATTAATTCAATGCCTAATCATTAAAAATAATTAATTTTGTCTCAAATAACTAATCTTCTATCACTTAAATGACTAATTATTAGATTTTATAATTAGAAATAGAGTTTAAAGTTTGGAAAGTTTCCATATATGGAAAATAATATCCTACGTGCAAATCGTACTAGATTATAGACAGGATTCTATGCAAAGACGTGCTCCTCTTGCCAATATAGCCGAACAAAACGAACTATTATAGGTTAGGTTGGGTTGATCCTGTGAGAAAAGTTGCATACAGCGCGTGCATGATGCGCCAACTTCTGAATTATTTTGACTTATGACTTGCATCCTGAATACAAACTCCTTGAATATGCATCTTATCGCCCAGACATCAAGCATGCGTACGGCGCTCTGTGTGATTTAAATCTAATTTAAACAATTACGAACTTGTTAATTAACGCCTCAGGGATAAAATACGCACAAATATTGCACGCTTAAATCATTTCGGTGCGATCTTCCAGCAGAACAGTCGCAGAACTTTGTGATTTATCGTCCGAGTAAATTGCTTTGTTTAAGAATGTTTTAGAGCTTCTATAAAAATATTATCATTATGTGAATTTTCAAACAGGTCGCTTTGTGCATTACGCCATGCGAGTGGAAAGCTTCCCATGGTGGAAAATGTTAAATGACTGAACATTACAATATCACAATGGCGCAATTTATTTCCTAAATGGACGTTGAATTAAATACATTCTTATTGCAACAGTAAGGTCGTTTCAACTCATTTTTCTCCACCGAGGAAATGCACAATTGCATGTGAAATGTTCCAACGTCTTTAGGGCAGTAGTAGATCCGTAGCTGGGTTTTAATTAAGGGCATCAATAAACATCAATAAACATCAATTACCTGCGTTGTGTGGCTGTGAATATTCGAGTACAATACGGGTCTCTATTCATGGTTTTAGTGCTGGGTTGTTAATACCAGCCTAATACCGAATGGCCCTTTGCCGGGTGCCATCAGCTTTGCATATTTCACCGACTGATGTTTGGTCAGTAGCTGTACTAATCACTATATAGTTCAAAAATACCTCTGACGTGGTGCAAGTTTATGTACCTTTATGGTGGTGTCCAAGGTATGCGAATAAAAGATGAGATAACTTTGAGACTAAGCATTGCTCGTACGCCAGGCATGTACCGGTGTCTTAGACGATGACACGTCTTACATCCGAATAATGTGAACTATGGCAAAACGAAGAAGAGACCCTTGAAGTTACGAAACTAGGCCACCAAACTTACTTTTTTGCCTTTTGCCTGTGTCAAGCTGGTAGTCATAGCAACAATTAATACTTTCAAAGTACTCTTGATAGATTTACATAAAAAGTTGTAATAGGGTAAGAAAAAAGGACGTTTTTATCCTTTAACCTAACTTTTAATCTTTTAACCTTTACGGGGATAACAATGTTCCCATGCTTATCTCTTCAAACAAAAAATGTCAAAAGTAAATGCAATAATAAGTTCTTAGCACTACCAATGACAAGAGACGTAAAGTAAAGTAAAGCAAAGTAAAATATGAAATGTAGTTAAGCGTAGGAGAAAATACACTCGGATGGAGATATTTCTTTGAAGAAAGTAAATAAAATGAGAAGAAAACATACAGATGCAGCGCCTGGTCTGGCTGGTTGGCGGAAGTACCGGAAATGGAATTATTGAGGCAATATTGACTTCGGAATGACCACACGAATTGACCCTTTTCATTCGGCCATCGCTTCAGCAGCAGCAGCAGCAGCGCCACCAGCATAAGTGAATGCTTTTCAGCGAAGGCATGCGTTATGTCGGCGCCAATTCGAGTGGAGATATTTCACGTTTATTTACTTTTCTAAGCAGAAATCCGGCCGGCCCTCGACGAGAGTTCATTTTCGAATAAAAAGCCGCTCTGCTTCATCGTCCTGCGCTGCATCATTTATGTTTGTGCATTCAGGCTGGTGGCTAGTTTACGCGCGTAAGCTCCCCCAGCGGAAGGTGAGTTTTAATTAATTCGCAAGCCCGCGTATAAATTTTCCGATACATCGCCGAAACAGCGCTGGTCCTACAACTTTCTAATTAAAATCCGACTTAATTTGATCGCTCAATTTCGGAGCCGCTCACAGAAGTTTTCATAATTCTTGGAGGTCTGAATCTGTCAATGGTTTTTTAGACGCTGCGCTGCACTGCGTGCAAGAAAGTGTGGATATTTGTGTAAGGAAGGAAGGGCTGGGCATCCACTGACGTCATATTTTACTCTTGTCATAAATTTTGCCATCATCATATATCATGCAGTTTAGCGTGGTTGAACGAACTTTCAGCCGTGGGTTAGAACAACCGCCAGGACTAGGACAAGCTCATAACCGCCCAAAATGACAGCATTGCATTTCGGCTTGTTTCACGAGATTATAATGTCGTTCTTTATTAGGATTTATATTGATTTAGTTCCTTATGGGATTTGTTTATAGCGAAAAACATGAAATATTGCATATTTTTATAATAAAACTATGAATTTATTTCATATAACGTGTAAGATATTTTATTCAAGAACAAGGCTTGAGGATATAAAAAAATGCACAAAAGAAGGCGAGATAAGTAAGGAATCACTGGAGTCTGGGAACATAATCCAAGAAGTGAAGAAGTTAAGAGCCCCTGAAATAGCTTGTTAAGTGTTCTACAAGGATGTTTTGTGGCCGTTAGCACACCATGACGCCCCTGATTACTCCTAGTTTTACTTGCATTTAACACTTAATCAATTAATTAATTTAAAAAATGAATTAAAGTACAAGCCTTTTGATTAAATTCAATTTATTTATATTTTAAATATTCATCAAATATTTACAAAATGTACATCAAAATTCAATTTAATATTCAAGTTTTAATTTCACAAATTCAAATACACATTGTAACACAACAATAAATTTTTGTTTCCATTCTAAACTAACAATTCATTTCATTCTTACGATTACGAGTATATACAAAATATTTACAAATTTAAATTTGTTTTAATTTTAATAAACTATTGTTGCTTAATATGTCAAGTTGTTGACTCAAGTTGTTTTTTGTCAATTGTTTGTTCACTTTTAAAGTTATATTTGTTTTTATTAAAAATACAAAACCAATTTACATATTTACAATAATTTTACAAATGTGTCATGAACATTTGTATATTTATGACAATAGAACAATTAAAAACATTCAAACAGATAGAGGTATAAACACGTAATTAACAAATGCTTTCTGCCTGGTTGGCTGATCTTCTTAATACTTCAACATCGAGTGTTTGTTCGGTTCACCCTGAACTTGACTTTATTCGCGTGCGATTGACTGAGTGAACGTAATCCCGAGGTTAATTAATCGTTTTATTGCACCCCGAGAAGCACTAGTTAATTAATTGGGCAATTAATCAACTTTAATCAATTCGTTTGATCCTGTGATCTCCACTCGTTACTAAGTGTGGAGTATTTGAGTGCACTTGAGCTACTTTTTGATTGATTATCAAGTTCATCCCTCAAATAATACGATAGTTTGTTGAATAAACAATGAACTGAACATAACCCAATAAGTACATACATACCTATATTTTCGATATGTTTATAGTTTCACAACGTTCGTACATTTATTGTTTTACATTTTTATTCATATTATCATTCATTAATATAATATTTGAGCATTTTTCCATTCATCGAAAGTTTTTGATTGTAATCTTTTTCTGCAAATTTATACAAGAATTCAGAGCCAGGACTCAAGGCAAAGCGAGTCAAGTATTGGTAGTGGGTGTTAAGCGTACGAGCGTACACTTACAAAGCTTAATTGCTCAAGGATTTAGTGGCGGCTCCATATGGGGCGTCATGTGAAGTGCAGATTAGAACATCAAGCTGCTGGTGGAGCGTCGGGTGCCCGCAGGAAGCACTTGCTCTTATTTGAACTTAGCGTGAGCTTGAGCTTGTTCACTTAATACTTGTACTTTCTTCGTGCTCGTCTTATTGTTAGACCGGCGCCGGCGCTACAGTACGCTCTCTCGTTTCATTTCTTTCTTCAAATAGAAATTATTTTTGTGCAAACAATCTTATAGAAATTGCAAGGGTAGGGTTGACATAGGCAACCCAGCCCTATGCATAACCATATATCTAACACTTAATTAGTTTGAACAAATCTGGAACTCGTGTCGTGTCGTGCGGTGCGACACTCTCGTCTATACATACTTTGAAATGCTTTCACATGGCGTGCATTTATATTATATTATTGCTTGCTGCTGCAAACTTGCGCTTGCATTTGCACTTGCCTGCGCTCACATTATTGATAATGAAGGACATTCAGGACTCTGAATAGTGTCACAAATAGTTAGCTGACATTGAAGTGTGCGCCGAGCGGTTGAATGCTTGCGCTTGCTGCCGCACCTCAGGAATCAACCCCGTGCTGGGTCGTCCTCGCCAACAAAGCGCTGTTGCTTCAGCTGCTCTAACCTTAAATTGCTTGAATGCCTGGTTGTTAGCCTCCGGTCTTATTCTCTTTTGAGGAGAGATAGAAGCCTCAACATCAACAGTTGATATTTTAAAATAACTAATAATACCTACAATAAATAACTAAGTAAATATTAACATGACACTCTGTATCTTGAAGTGCAGTATTGCGGGGATAAATAAAGCAACAGAAACGTCAAATAGATGTCGGACTGACGTTGAAAGAATTTCTTTGGCGACTGTTTGCTTTCCACGCCGAAGGACTAAAGAGCGTGGCAGTGGAGGAAATGCACGACACGGCGTTACTAGTGCAAATACTACAGGCTACAGGAAAGATGAGGGAGGCAGCATGGCATGGCAGGACGAGCGAGTTGCAATTGGAATTGTTGCGCGAAGAAATCTGGAAATCCGGCGAGCGGCGAGCGCCTTCACCTTGCTGTGATGTTGCGATGTTGCAACCGTAGACCGAACATGTTTTCTGCACTTTTGCAATTTTACAAATGCCAACAAAGAAAGCCGGATGAGACAAAGAGCAAAGATTATGTGAGAAGTTTGCTCCTTGACTCCACGAGCAGCGCCGAATGATAAGGATCAAACTGGATCAGAGATGAAAATGGCTTTCAGTCGCGGCACACACAAAGCCGGTTATATTTTCATAAAACATTT
The DNA here is from genome assembly GCA_003054995.1 of Aleochara bilineata. Lineage (NCBI taxonomy): Eukaryota > Metazoa > Arthropoda > Insecta > Coleoptera > Staphylinidae > Aleochara > Aleochara bilineata. The sequence goes on from NBZA01000929.1 coordinate 22,776, forward strand.
TCGTTCTTTTCGTGTTAAAATTGAATTGAATTAAGTATTGAATATTCATCTAGACTAGAGCCTGTGATATCCACATATAAAAGAAACACAATTTCAACCATAAACTCGCAAAAAATGAAACCAGCGAACGTAAAAATGGTGTATCGAGATATTTATGAGCCATTAAACTATGCTGACATTTGTTATTCCACCTCAGTTATACAGGATGTTACTAGTTCTTGATTAACCCCTAAACTCATACGGATAGATGTGTAATAAACGCTCTAAAATTAGTTTTGTGCTTTGGCAAAACTCAGATTTAAGTCATAATTCATCTGTTTTCTTATCATCAAACATTACAGAGCGCAGGCGCAAGCGCAAGCGGAAAGTCTACCATTGCATTTTATCTGCAGTTGAAATGCAACCCAAATGGCATCATAAAAGCTTAATAAGAATAAATGTTTAATGTGTGTTAGGTTCACATTCGCATTGAATTTGTCATTGTTATTTTTACCATTTTACTTACTGCTCATTCACAAATTACCCATAATATAAATATTTAACGATTCGCATTTTTAAATTTGCAGAAAAGATTACAAAAACCGAACACAGAACA
>NBZA01000929.1:30262-43062 GCA_003054995.1 Aleochara bilineata
TTGAGACTTGTTTATCAGGCAGACAGCAAGTAGGAAGAGGCGGAGGCGAGCGGAGGCAACGATAATTTAACTTTGTCATTCGCATAGCGAGCCGAAACTTTTCCGCTGGGAAATGAATTATATTGGGAACTTGCATGCGCTGGCCGAGTACCGAGCCGCGTCGGGAATTTACTGCAACTTAGTGGATGCAACTCGCAGCTGGAACTCTGGCTGCAGCTTCTTCATCTGGCCACGTTTAGCTGGGAATGAATTGCCCCACATGCCATAAACTAGATGCAAAATTGTCTCGTGATGAAGACATGCTTATGAAAAGAACCAGCCGGAAAAAGTACACGAATTGCGAAAATTCTACAGGGAAACTTTAATGAAAGCTCTCATTCCCTTTGAATTCTTTGGGCAAACAACAGACTCATCTGGGAATTTTCACTTTAATAGATTTTCTCATCTAATTAATATTAGATTAGGCAGTTGTGTCTTGTCCCAAATGTTTTATTTTACATTAAAACACGAATTTAACTTCTCCTAACGAGTTCAACTTCTCCATCTGTACATTTCGTAAATATTGTCTTAGCGCAAAGTCAAGTTTGTTGTAAACTGCGCGCAGCAAATATGATTCTCGCTTGATTTTGATTCCGAGGCAATTAATAGTCTTGCGCCGAAATCTAATTGAATCAAACATAAACAACGTCGCGCGTGTACAGCTTTGCACTAGAAATCTTCCGGTTGCGCTGCGAAAACAATAACTTCGTCGAGTTGAGCGCTTCTCAATCCGCCATTCCTCAAAACTGCGTTATTCGGAAGTGAAGTCTAAAACGCATCCGCATAGGCAGTTAATTAATTAAGTTAATAACTCCACCACCAAATTATCTAACAATAAGACTGAATCTCATTGTTAGCTTAGCGCAGTCTTCATGTAATCTTTATTTATTGAAAATTTACAAGAAACGCCACAGCAGCGCAGTTTGGTACATTTCATAATATAATACCTACAACAAAACTTTCAATTTAATAATTGCATATTTGAAGCCAGGTTAGGTTCCCAAGGCTAATAGTTTAAAACAACATCAAAGCACCTGCTGAGGGACTAAAACTTTGCAACGATTCATCCCTTCGCACAACATTTGAATGTATTATGAAAGTAAATGGCACAACGGTGTGGACGTAATAGGATTCTGCATGAATTGCCTGAATACTTGACCAGAGCACAGAGGACACAAGATAATACAACTCTGCGTAATTGAGTAATGACTAACAAGGTTGGAATTAAATTAAACAAATTTACTTTAAAACTTGTTTGTTTATAAACTAAATTCGAGAAAATTAAACAATATTTATGTGTTTGTTTATGTAGGTCATCCGGTAGATGGCGATACTATTAATATGGCGACTCGGCCCACTGCCAAAAAGTGTCACTCTTTTTCCGGCGCGGGCGCGCCAACTTCTTAAAAACGCTTTGGACGCGTTTGGGCGTGCATTCTGCGCGTGTTTTGACCGCGGCGCGGCTCTTTATCGCTTTTTCAGTTTGTTGTATGCGCCCGATGCAATAAATCACGCGGATCTTTTTTGCGCGTCGTGTTGATTTACGTTTTTGCGCTCTTGGCTGCTGGTTGTGGCTTTGCTTTTGTCTTTGGGCATGTGAATGATGCCAGCGTAGCCCGGCGGCTGTATCGCCCTCTAACTAGCCGTCAAGCCTCCGAAACGCAAATGAAATGGAAGCAAGGTTAATTTGCGTTTTTTCAGGCTTCTTGCAAAGGGTAATTTGCGTTGATGCGAATTTTATTCGCGTTTTTTACTTTCGCCTCGTTTTTCAGCTTAAATTTCGGGCAATTAGTCTAAACGTTGAGCGTTGCTTGGTTTGGGGAAACATTGAATCTTAATTCCAGCAAGACACTTAGTGTGTGAAGTTAAAGATGTGGTTTGCAGAGCGCGCGCTTGAGTGAGCTTCCAAATGCATGTGGACTTAGGCAACCACAAGCACAGTCGCAAGCGCAAGCGCAAGTCACTCAAGAAGTTTGCCAACTCTCGCATGCATAATTTTATCCCGCTTCCTGCTTGCCCCGGACTAAAAGTAAAAGTAGTCCAACAAGATTAATTTGTTTTCTAAGAACGTATAAATACCTATGTAGGTCCTAGGTCCTAGGCAAAAAGCGTTCATCAATTTTCCCCATCGTGGATTTCTTTCCGACTGGGACTGGGATGCCGAGGTTTACTTACTTTAGTTTAGTTTAAACCGGTGCCGATGCAAAAACACATATTGCATTGTAATGTGCGCCTGGAAAGTCAATTTGTCAAGCGGGCGCGTCACCGTGTACTCGTCGTGGGCGATTATCGCGAAATTGCATTTGTGAGCGACGTTAAGCACTCGCCTGCGTTTTTGTCCGGTTTCTTGAAGAAATTGCCACCCGAAGAATGGAATGAATGACAAACTCCAGAGTGCGCCACTGCATAAATGAAGCAATAAACTTGGCTGCGCTCACAATAATTTATAGAAATCAATACCGCGACAGGTAGTCATTAAGTTATAAACATATGGATTTAATCGCATTTGATTACAATGATTTTGTGCACGTAAATAAGCATTATGCAATGCAGTTGATTTTTTCAGGGCGAATTGAATTTTGAATTTGAATTTGTGACTGTTTACTCAGCAGATGAATTTACATCGCTGGTGGATCCAATTGAATCCGCCATCGCGCAGCGTAGCGGTTCGCGGTTCGATGTCTGGCTGCTGAAATTCGACGCCACCGCCGAAAAATGCGTGTAATAGAATTGTCATCAGTGTGGATGCTAGCCGAACACGCAACATGTCAATTGTTTTGCTAACCGCCCCATTCGATTCCGCTTGATTGTCGAATGCACTCCCCGTACAAAATCATGTTTGCCCCAAATAAATTCGCATAAGCTAGCTTTCTATAAACTTTTTCATTTATACAATTTTTCTATGTTTTTTTTTCACTGAAAAGCGTCGTTTGTCAATTTAAATATTCAATTAACTAATATTTTTTCTTTTTTCTACATAGAATTTCATTACAAAACTGCAACAAGATTTAATATTTTTACTCACTAGTCATACCACGCATACATATGTGAAATGCCGCCAGCTTTTAGATGTTTTTTGGTGCTATTTGCTGCAGTGCTGGCCGAGCTTTTGAAGAAAAAACAACACGTTGAAATGTTTTAAATTAGTCCCAGTGGGATTTTCAACACTGTTTGCACTTATGAGTATTCCTAATGCACGATTCGTGATTGCCTTGCATTTTTCTGCAAATATTTCTGTATATAAACTTGCTTATTACTTTGTTCAACTAGTGCCTAATTGTTTAATTAAGTACATCATACAGTGTGCATGGCATGCAGCATGGATTGTGCTTCGTCAAGTGTATGCTTCTATGTATTATACCTACTAATTGTGGCGCTAATTAACACTAATTAACTAGCTTTTCGTCGAATCTGCAATAATTGTAAGATATAGTCCCTTATATATAATATTATATATCAAACAAATTATTAACAAATTCCTAGTTATAATTAATTAATTAATAATAATATAATTTCATTATTAACAAACTGTTTTTACACAGCATAATATCTATAAAATATAAATAAAAGTTTTTTGCAACATTAAATTACCTTAGTTAATTAAAATTCATTAATTATTGTTAATTATTTAATAAAGTTACGCGACACAAGTTAATTTACTAAATATCAAACAATTTGCTTGAATATTATGTGGTTTTCTTAGAGAAACGTTACGATAAGAATGTATAAAATATTTTGGCAAAAATTAATTTGAAAGCAGTTATTAAGTAAGTACAGATAAATTTAAAACAATTCATAAACTTCAATTTCATAGCGTTGCATTGCGTTCTTTTTATCCTGTTTTAAACAAGAGAACTTTATCCTGGCGAGCCAGTATCCTCATAAATATTTCGGTAACTTTTTAATTAAAATACAAAACGCACTTTACGACTTTGCGCGCTCACAAGTCATTTGAGCCCTGCTTTGAACGCCTCTTCTTGTTAAATTGTTTATTACGTTTCGGCTTAATTTCTGCTTATGTACTCGCTGCATAAACGAATTGAGTCAGTCCATTGCTATCGTACACTAATTAATGTTTCTTTGAACAAGAGAAGTAAATAACTTTGTTTTTGTTTCTAATCGCTTTCCATAAATACTGTCTCGTCATTTTATTCTTTCTTTGCTCACTCAAAGGTGAGTGCTCTCATCTTTGATCAAGTATTATTACATGATCCAGCAAGAAACGCTGTGAAGACTTTGATATAGATTACACCTGGTGCACAAGAGCCTAATGTCGCCTACAAGCGGAAATAGAAAAATAAATGAGAAAGTGTCTCGTGGCCGTCAGAGCGCCGCGAGAAAAATGCGCTCCTGTCAGGAAGCGTCGCGACGTCGAGTGCAATCGATACGTTTGTCCTATCACCTCTTGAACAGAAAACAAAACAGGGTTGACATAACTAAATGCCGCATTCATTTTTCACTCATATCGGGCTGAAATTAATGCATGGCAATTAATTATTAATAATTTATACTTAGTAAGTTGCAGATAAATAACTGCAACGTATGTACAGTAATACTCATTAATTTTGTGTTTTAATTCATGAACAGGCACGTTTGTAATAGAGTTAATTTATTTGACATGTAGCTACGACTTCACTGCCATTAATTATTTATCAAAGTTTCATCATATCATAATATTTGGAACTATTTAAAAATATCAATTATCATATTGTAGAATGCATAACCTATTATTAAGTTTAGAGTAGTTTCTGCATAGTTTATGTAGATTATTATAATATTAGGTACATATGTTATGATTTAGTTCAGCAAAACTTGATTCTGGAAGTGCACACGCAATGCCTGGATGGATAGCTGATGAGTGTCAACATCAGATGTTTGGCTGCTTACCTACCTACTAGTTCTATTACTAGAGCAAAACTAAATTAAAAGCTTCCTCCCATCCTGCCTATAACACTCATGGTTTATGTATGTAATGTGTATAAAGTTTACTCAACAATAATATTAAATTTAAATTAAAGTAACAATGACTGTGAATTTGAATATTAATAAAAACGTCAAAGAATCCAACGATAAGTATGGTAAACGAACAAGGTTATAAACTAACCTGGAGCGTCTTTGGCTAGCTATTTTTCACTACATTAAATTCCAACTTAAGGGCGCTTGAAGGTTTTATACAAGGATTCGCAGATCAGCGTAAGTTACCCGAGTTAGGTGCACCATTAAGAAGCTAAGGATGAGGATAAGAATAAGAATGGGACAATTTCCTCATACTTAAAAAATGAGGATGAAAGGATAAAGCCTTGAAAATCCGGCCGAAATAGAAATGATCAGTTAATTTACAAGAAACAGCAATTACAAGAATTATCTTATTCCTTAATGGGAGATTTCTCAGCTTTGTGTAGATCCTTGAATAGTAAAGTTAAATTAAAACCGCATACATTCTTATCCTCATTCTTATGTGTTAAGATCCTGCATAGTTACTTAGACTAAAGCATTCTTATCTTCATTAACATTAACATTATTTGCGTGTAGCTCTTTGTTTGTTTATTTGTATTTTGTTTGTGTTTTCTGAGAAAGCTGGTGGGTGTTTTTTTAATATTTCAGCTTGATACGCTTTTATTCCGTAATATAATAATAAATCAAGCGCGCAGCCAGCACAAGGCAATCGAATTATTGAGTAAATTTACAACGGGGATCGATAGTAATAAATTTGAGGTATTGTTCGCTTGCTTTTTCGGCTGCGGAGTGCAATGTATACCAAAGCTGTTTGCCATGCAGTTGCTTTGCTTCCTTGCTTGCGGCGTCGCCGTCGCCGCCACCACCACTACTACTAGTTTAAACTCAGCGTCTGCCTTTGCGTTAAGCTGTAACCGTAAATTACATCGAGGTATCGATCATTTTTCAATTTTCTCAAAGACGTAACTGTATCGACTGCTAGTATAACTATACATTCAAATAATGAATATTTTAATACGAAATTACCTGGCAGCCATACGCTAACTACCTTTAAGCTTTCGCATTAAACTTTTTATAAGCAACATAAAGAAACCTGTAAAGCAGATGAAATCTGTATTTGTCTAGGGATTCTTGCATCACCAAGTCTGCTTTATTCCTTGAATTATAGCAGTTTTAACATAAAATAAAATAAAAAACGTGTGAGACCACATATTGGCTGCTTAAAAATTTAATCTAAGTTTATTTGTTTGTCCTCGTCGCCGGTTCGTTTGTTTGTTTTTCAGGTTAATCCCCGTTCTTTGCATTATCTATCTATCTGTTATCCGCACAATAGAGGGCCGTATCGCTATCCTTGGTATCTGTATCAACGCGTCGATTAATTTCTCGCGGGGCGCTTTCTTCCTCCGAAGCGCGGACGCGTCATGAATGCGCCCCATAGATTAACGCTATTTTCCCATGTTATCCTGCGTGTTCCATACAAAAGCAAGCGTTATCCTTTGTCAACACCTCTCAGGATCGCCGTTTGTGTTCAGGACATTGATGATAGCTTGTTACCAAAGATAATTAAACTTTTTTTGTATAAGATTACAGTTTTATTTTATTTTACACTAGAATAAATAAAGAAATCTTTTACTCAAATTTTGTCAAATTACATGCAGGTTTGTTGATTTCATGTATAAAATGTATGATGCATTTATGCGGGTGAATATACGATACGGGAGATGAAATGCGGCTGTAACCTTTCTTTGATAAAAAGCTAATTTATTTAATATTTAAAAGCGGATTTCGTTCACTTTTCAATCCTCCAGCGTGAGAAGATAGGTCTTTTAATATAATATTAAAATATAAGCCATGTGCATGCATAGGTAAGTACCTACATGAAGTTATTTATTCCTGAGAAAAGCAAAACGCACATCTTGGTGGTGGGAATGGATACAGACATGAAGTGAAATATCATTTATCAAGTCATTGCATATGCGATTTCGATTTCAATTTCTTGAAATGGTCCTGGGACGTGTTTGTGTATTATTTCGCCAGAAGAAAATCTGTAGGTGGCTTACAAAAACAGCTTCTTTTCGGTGAAGTCAGGTTTGAAAGCGAAAAGTACACGAACCGAACACGCAGCGAGCCAATTACAATTCTTTTCAGTGGCTTCGACTCCATCCACTCCAGCTTACTTTTGCCTATTACTCTCGGTTATAAATTATGCCAACTCTACTTTACTTGATATCTACTTGTGAAGTCCAAGTAGGGCCGGGAGCAGTCGTTAGACATCCGAACACTACGGCTGTATGTGCTTACGTAAGGAAAGCGAGTGAGTGCTGGGTTAAAAGTCAAACGAGTTTAAACTACATAGACTGGCAGTCTTCAATTAGGATGAATGCAGGACACGAAGACATAAAAGCAGAACAAAGAATACATCTGCAATCCACTATCCTCTAGCCAGCCAAGCCCAGGAACAAAAAATCACAGCATTTTTTCGAGAATTAAAAACTTAAAAGCGATTTTAAATTATGACTACTTCACTTCAGAGAGTTGGCCAAAGTGCCAAAAATGGCAAAGTTAAGCCGGAGAGAGTATCGAATCGTAAAGCCAGCTTCTGGTGAATTTCCCCAACTGCATTCGCGGTTCCCTGAAACTTTAAACCAGAGCAGAGCAGAGCCAAAAACTGCGTTGCCTGCAGTGCATCCCAGCTCAAATGCAGAAACCACTCTTGCATAAATATTTCCTTTCAATCTATTGATTTACTTCATAATTGAATAAATCCTTTTTCTTCCTCTTGCCGGCCTCATTCTTTCGCTCGACTCTCCATTCTTTCCGTTATTAATTGCCCGCTGTTGCTGTTCATACATCGTTAGTTGGATTTAGTTTTGCGCTCGCACAATACGTCAATAAAACAAAACGCACGGAATGCGATCATTAATCAGCGGCTCAATTTACAATCCGTGCCTCGCTGACGACGCGACGCAATGCAACGCATCGGAAACCGCCGTTTCGATTCATTAACTTTACAAAAACTAACAGAAGAATGAGTGATCCTCTATTAATTAATTAATCAAGCAATTAGCCCGCTTATAACTGTTAGTTAAAACTAAGGTGAGTTTGGTTTAGTTTATTACGTACTCATTCATAGATGCGCGATAACCAATCAGCGCTAATTGCATGTAATTAAAATAATGCATTCGTAAAGTTTGTCGGAAATAATTCAATAAGCCAGCAGAGAAGTGCATTTACTAATCACGCCCAAAAGTTGCATTCGCACCGCTTCTGTACTGAACGGTTGATAAAGTGTTAAAGTTCTTAAAGTCTTAAGTCAATAGATTATCGCTTGATTACAATTAATTTTTAATTTTAGTTTTTTAAACGACATTTATTAAGAAAAATAAGATAAACGACTTGTTGGTTGGTAGGAAGTATTGATAAGTATCGGCAAGAAGTTGTCGAATGTGTGAAAAACTTTTACGAGTACTAGTTTGTCAATAGTTTGCCAAGTTTCTTGTTACCTTATTTTATAGAAGTAGCGCTCGTCAAAGTGATGAATCATTTAAATCATGTATAATTCACCACTTTTCATGCAGTTTCACAACTTTACAAAAATTAGTTGCGGTCACATTTGGCACTGACTGCGAAACAGCCGCCAACCGAGAGGCGGCTTGACGGCGGAACACCGAGCTCACCGACGGCACGCATGGGCGGCGAACGCGTCGAACGAACGTTCCGTCTACGACTAACCGCCTGCGATGCGGTCCGCCGCCGCTGCCGCGCGAACTTTTAGTCACATTTCCAAGCGCTGCGCAGGCTTACAACTCGCTCGGCAATTTCTTAAACAAATGCCGTGTAAACTTCCAAACTGCTAATAACAAGCATGAAATATTACCCCTAATAAAATATTATCAGAAATTTCATGCATCGTTCATTACGAATGCACATATGTTGATTTAATCAACCGCTGGCGGCGCTGCTGTCTAACACGCCTTATAAATCATAATAAATTGCGCAAAACATGCATTTCCATTACACACACTCGCTTCCTTTGTTGATGCGTGATCCTGATCATGATCTCTCGCAGCGTATTGGGTACGTGTTATAATTATATCAAAATGGCGTGCCCGATTAGCGCGCCGCCACTAATTTATGTTCTTGCTGATGTCAGCTCGCCACCCTCGCCGGCGTCAGAACACGGGCGCTGTCAACTCCCCCGTCGCGTTCAACTTGTTCTCGCAATAATTAAAGTGTTTGGCAAGTCCGATAATTTAAATCAAGAGTTAAGAGGCGAAACATTCATATGACGCGCGCCGCATGTGAAAGATTTGTGCGGAGGCGCGCAGACCGCATGCATTCATCGCCCAACAAATCCCACTCATCGTTAACATGATAAAGTAAGACTTGCTCGGAAGTTTATCATTGTTTGGTGGAAGTTAGGCGCGCATTATCCGTCATCTCCCTGATAACTACGCCGAATTTAAGTCCGCCGCCACTCCTGCGAAGTTAAATCCTTGAGAATGTCTTCAGGATGAGAATGAGCAAAAGTTGCCTGTAGACTCCTTCGCTCCTTGTTGATATTTGCGCAGGTAGCGTTGCAAATTTTCTGCCTATTCAAAGACAGGCTCAACTGAGGATGAGATAAGGCTTTATTTATAACTTTACTCCACTAGTAGAAGAATAGTTGCAGGTAGGTAAAGCATTCCAAGTGAATAATACATGCTGTCAACGAATCAGAAATTCAATTACCTCCACTGTTATTAAATAGTAATTTTATTAACTTGGAATAAATAATAGAGTGAAGTGGAGAGACGAGCATATTGGTTGCAGGATTAATAAAACAATTCCAAACATATTTCTCGTCTCCATCAGGCGGAAAGCAAAACAAATAAAAATGCAAATAAAAATCACTCGCTCTCCTCTCTCGTGAGCAAGGCAAGCCCTGAAATGAATCTGCGTCTAATGGCGCAAAATGATCTGCAACGTTTGCGCCGCTGCTCATATTTTCATTCATAATTTTCCCATTTTTCTTCATTGTAACAGTCTCAGACGCGATAAATTCTCCGATTTCATTTGTCTCGCTTCTGTCCGCTTCCACCATTTCATTTCATTTCGTTTCATCGTTCGAATTGAAATTAAATTAAACTCGAATTCATGCCAATGTTAAATTAATTTAATATTGTTTTTTCTTCAGCATTGAAGCCACTGTACACTGTGGCACATCGAACGCAATAAAACGAAACATCCAACGAGGAGGTTGGGTGGAGGCTGGAGGAAGAAAAAGCTAACGAGTCTATTGTGAGTGACGCTTGCTTGCACTTGCGCTCGATTTCTGCCGCCTGCGATGCTCAAGATATACGTGAAATCGAATAGAATCTCTGTCTCCATCAATTTTCACCCGAGCAGTGATTGAATTTCGCCTTGGATTTTACTATTTTTCATTAGTTAACACTCCTACTTACGCTTGCTTTTCAACAGCTGTTAAATGATAACAATGCGATGAATTGAAGTCTGAAAACGAAAACGAAAAGTAAAACTAAAACGAAGACAAAGATACGAAAAAACCTAAAGTAAAAGGAAACTACAAAAGAAAAAGAGCAAGTACTAAATGCATCTTGGATTTTTCTGTCTGGTTCTTCTGCCCTAAAGAGTTTTTAAATTGTTCTGGAAGTGCGCACAACTATTCCTGCTAACTAATGGCTGCAGATGGCCACACTCAAAGGTAGAAAACTCATTTAGACTATGATGTCCGTCCGATTAAAATGCGGCCGCTGCAGGAAGTTCCACCGCGCGTGGAGTTTTATAATTATACAAGTAATCATAAAGTTTCGTAATTATTTGGTGTCGGCTGGCCGGCTTTTTATTATCGCCGAATTAAAAAGACCGCACAAAGAGTTGGAACAAGTTAAGTAACTTGCGGTCGCCCTTAGATGGCGCCAGTCAAAACGCGCCCTTTGAATGCGAATGCATGCACGCTTCAGGAATATTTTAATGCGGCATTCTCGGCACGTATGTTCTTAGAATAACAACACCACTGGAAAGGATAAAAAATAAAAATTCAAGTAAATAAACGCGCTGCTTGGACGAAAGAAAAACGCAATTATAGCGTCTATCTCAGTGATCCCCAACCTTTATACCGCTGCGGACCGGTAAACGTTTCATACTTTAACCGCGGACCAGTAAACGTTTCATATTTTTACCGCGGACCGGTAAGATATGAAAATTAACGTATGAAACCAATAAAAATGGTGGTACCGTTTGCTTCACGGACCGGTACCGTTCGCTCCACGGACCGCCGGCGGTCCGCGGACCTGGGGTTGGGGACCACTGGTCTATCTGACCAAAAAACGGAAACTGAAAAATTCCAAAGAAGGAAGCACACATCAAAGAGTGTAGGGTTTAATCAAACCGTAATGCAATGCAATGCAGTAATTATGTTAACGTGAATTTAATAATAAAGGTAAGAAAAAATGAGAGAATTCAGTACAGAACTTAACAAGTGCGCATTTAAAACTACAAACAGAACTGTTTGTCACGTCATGTCTACATCTTGTTTTGCATGCGGAATTACTGCGGCTGGAGTGACAACGCCTGTGGGGAAGTTGCACCTTTGCCTTCGCCAGGATAGAAGATATGTACCTACAAGCGAAACTTCAAGACGATGGAAGCGCTTCGGACGTGCCGTCGTTAAAAAACACCTCACTGTGAGCGCGAAGTGCGAATGGTTGCAGAATGCACAAAGCAACATGCTTGTTGGGCAGCAGTGTTGCATGCATGCATTTTACGCCCCATAAAGAAGATTGCATTTTTATTCGCATTCACTTCGCCTTCTTTAGTTTGAATTTGACTTTGCACCTGTAGCTCACACGTCTTCCAACGCATACGCTACGAAATATACATAAATATGCTGATGGTAAGTAAATACTAACAAATCTTATGAATATTTTCAATTGAATTTAAGCTGCATGCATGCACAAATATACGATAATAACGCACTTGCAAAATGCAATATCGAGAAGTATTTTTACGATCGTTCAGCGTTTACAGGTTTCTTTTTAAGCGTTTGACAAAATGCTACTCTGCTTGCTCAACTGCTTACCAATTTTCACTTCAATATACTTACTTATAAGATTTCGAGTAGATTTCTAGGTTAGGTTTAGTTAAGTTAACTATTTATTAATAATAAACATGCATTTCTGTTGAAAACTATCGATAAGAATCGAAAAAATGTCTTAAGATAGTACACAATGCATGCCCATAGATGGCAACTTGAAGTCAAGGAAGAAACACGTCTTAAGTGCGCAGTTAAAGTTAATCAAGTGCAAGATAACGCCGGTGGCGTTAGATTAATCGGCTCACTTGTTCACTTAACGTCTTTTATCATTCCTTCCATTCAATTTCGCATACAGCCATTGCGCGATCAACATAAATAAAATGAGCATTCAATTTTTGCATGCCTAATGAACGTTATTTAATTAAACTTTAACTGATTGTGAATTTCGGTTTAATCAAAAATTGCATCACTCGAGCGTGAAACGCAATAACGTGATTTATTAGTTCGCCCATTTTCAGTTGAGCCAAAACAACGCTTAAATAAATTAAATGTAAACATATTTTGCGTTAATTAATCATATAATTATTGTTGGTAATTAGTTTGTTCCCTGATTAGAAATTTAGGTACGTGTGTTTTGTTCCAGGCTTGGATGGGCAGGTATAAACGAGGTGGACTCTAAACGCTGATAAGAAATCTCCAGCGACCGGAGGCAGAACGTGATGGCGAGGTGAGTCGTTATGCAAAAGTGTAAACAAATAGTGGTCAGAGG
>NBZA01000929.1:43374-71258 GCA_003054995.1 Aleochara bilineata
TAGGTGTATGGAGCGTTCGCGTTTCTCATTTAATTTCACCTCAGATGATGTCGCGTAGTTTTGACGAATTTAATAGCTCTGGGCGTGTGACTGACTGAAGGGAATCCCTCCAGGAACAGTGGAAACATTAAGAGATGAATTCGTATTTTGCTTTTGTTACTTTGTTTTTATTTTTCAAATACAAAACAACAGCAGGAAATTATCCCTTAATCCGACAATTACAAGCTTTTGCCAAAATTGATTCTTAAGAGATTTAAAAGCACTTTACGTCTGGAAAAGTGTAATAAAGTCTCAAACCCACTGTGGCGTTATAAATGATTAACTGTGCGTTTTACGTCTTTATAATTCAAGTCATTCTTAAAGAAATACGTTTTTATAAGTTCACAAAGTGAGCAAAAATTCTGTAATTAAAATCCGGGTTAACCGAGAATGATTCTCTGCCTGGTCTTGTATACTTATTACTTAAACAGTAACTGGGGAGAATGAAGAGTTCTTAAGTGAAAAGACATAAAAAACACAGATGCAAGGCAACGACAATGTAACTGCGCGAATATTCTGATTTGCTTTTTTATTTCCTTCCCGCAATGGCTTTGTAGCGGCAATGGAAATGAGAATGATGACTATGTACGCCAAATGAAATTACACCCTACAGAAGACTCTCTTGAGGCTTGATAAACACATAAAAGAGAAGATATCTTATAATATGATAAGTACAAGGAAAAAGTCAGTTTTATTGCATCAATATTTCATCTCAATAATCATTATTGTGATGAGTCTGGCAGCTCATTCGGCATTTGGCAATTCGGCTTCCAATTGCACTCTTGGAACTTCCTCAATCTCAGGCACAGAATCAGACAGTTCCATCTGCAGACAGGGTTCTGGTAGGTTCTCGGTGGAGGGTGTCAATCGCTCACCACGTTTATTGTAGTTGTCAAAAGGCACAGGCGAAATCCTCTTGTTGACTTCTTTTAAATCTCCCGTGAAAAAATCTGTGATTATTGTAAATGTGTAATTAATAAATGCCTTTATTACGGATTCAGATAATTAATAGCAATTAGTATTTACCCTTGAGACAGTATCCAATAAAAAACAGCAAGCTTATAAGAAAATAACCCACGAGGAAAGCCAGCCAGTGTTTGATAAAGAATTCTTTGGACAGGTATGTGTCTTGCGCGACAGGGGGCGCGGACTCCACAAACCACCAACTCATCTTCGATTATATCAAAGAAATGTAAAAGATACTGAAATTTATTGTTGCTTGTAACTGCACAAGTCGGATATTATTTGACAGTAAGTTGAATGAATAATAAATAATCTTGGTAAACAAAATAAACATGTCAGACATTTCTTGGCAACGCTTGATTTGCACTGACATTGATACATTTGTCAACGTGTGATTGATGGTTTGTAGATAACGTCTAGTGGAGTTTTATTCTGTGTTATTAGGGTTTTTCTACTTTTATTACAGTTTTAATTAAATCGAATGAACTAAAACAATTACTGTGTGCAGGACGCTAGTTACGTAAGTATTACAAAGACATAAATTACCAATAACGCGCTATTTTAGTCTTAATCAATAGAACTGTTATTCAGTTAATAGTGCTATTATTTTAAGCACTGGCGCATGATCAAGTGGATGGCTCTTCTAAGCGGTTATAACTCAAAATATAATTTGATAGGAGCAGCTATCAAGGCATTTATGATCTCCTTACGGCAGTTCCAGTTTGAGTATGATTATCATGATCTCATAATGTCTCTTCGACAATGACATTTGCAAAGGTGCTTCTTAGACTGAACAATGGCTATCATTGTTACGACCAAAATTCATTTTTTTTTCTTTTGTCAGTGTCAACGTCCAGGGTTTATTAATATTAATAACAGTAATACTAGATAGTAGAATGAAGGACATCCAAGTGATAGTCCTTTCAATGAGGAATACGAGCAGGTAATAAACTCTCGTATTACATGAATAACACTGCACTTCGTAATATGCCACCTAAAACAACTCTTTTGTTTGTCCACATTCATTACGTCCGGGGTAATATAGAAGAGATTTGCATTTTTATGATGGTTATTATATGTTTTGTGAGTAGTAACCCTGGGCTTATTATACAGATTTTTTATGTGACATTTAAAGCTAACAAAATTTTCATTCAAATTGCATTTGAATATTTGAAATACCAGCAGCCATCTTCTGGTGAAAACAGAAACTAGCGTAGCAGTCCTGTAAATCCTGCTAAGACTTCTTCAAATTCACGTACATAGGATTCTATTTAGGATGATTAAGTAAGTGACATAGCAGATGATAACTGCTTTGAAAACCGATTTAGATCAGACATTTTGCTATACTTTTGTACCGGTAAAAGAACATCTGTGAGTTTTATTTATAATCCTTAGCAGATCAATGTAGATGTGTATTTTCATGCAGTTTTTACGTAACAGAGACTCTGATTTGCAACATGATTTTTACATAGTACACAAGTGATAATCAGGTGATAATGAGTGGCATATACAATATTACCAGAATGTCTGGACTTCTACAAGGAGGTAATATGGTTTAGTTGTTTATGGTTCACACTAATTATAGCAGTGCACTTGAAAACGCTGTTTGTGTGGTTTATTTAGATTGTGTTGTCTTAAAAATAACCTGATTCGTTTGCTGGTTATATTTGTTACCTGAAATTAAAATTGTTTTCTATAAAACTAATAATATTAACGAATCATTTATCATTTAAAGTTTTAAATAAATGGGTGACATGGATTTACTAACAACAAAAGAAACCTTGAGCGAAAAAGGAAACTTGAGTAAACTGCGACAAACCTTTATTGATCTGAAAGAAGATGACGCCACCTGTATCGAAACACTTTGGGACATACATGACGAATTAAACAAACTGCGAGGTAAACATAAATCTGCCTATCTTATCAAAACGACACGAAACCAAACTCATACGAAACGTAACACAGCACAACACGATTTAATAAAAATGTTATTATTGCCCATTCAGTATAACTCAACGATGTGTGTAACGTACACATGATTTTGTAGTTATTCAGTGTGTACTTTACAGTATTAAGACAAAATGCGGCTACGTGTGAATAATCCAGAGTATTTCGTACATAATAACAACCATTTAACAGACGATGATGACGAACAAGAAGAAGAGATCTTTTCAAATATTATGTCCATCGAAGGTAATCAATGTTTATGTTTAAAGGTCACATGTCAACGCATAATCTGCAATTATCAGAGTCAGACATCGTGCAGCAGCTCAACCAAGAAGCTGCTGCCTCGGTGCACAGTCTTCCGCAATCTTATATAGTCATCCGTGTGGCGGCGGAAATCCCAGAACGTGCCCTGATCTGGCTTGTGGATCGCATCCGCGGCAAGCGCCGAGATGGAGGCGCTGAACTTATTGTCATGCGACAGCCGTACTGCGAGAAAGAAGTAAATCCTTATTATATTCCTCTTCTTCTTTTCTTATCTTATTTTCTTCTTTCATATTTGTTTTCAATTGATGCGCATGAAGGGAATGGTCTTGCATATATCAGCCTCGCAGATTAAGTTCTTGGAGGCGGCCGAAGAGATGGAGATCGTGAAGCGGGATTGCAATGGCTTGATGCGTGAGTTCGTCGTCAATGACCTGGAGCATTTCCTTGGCGAAGGCATGCACATGGATGATCTGCTGACGGTCACCGAGCGCCAGAACATTGTGCGCCATGAGCTGGAGAATATCCGCGCTCTCGCCGAGGACAACTTTGTACCTGGATATCCTAGCATCGATCTATACGAAGGACAGTCCATTCTTCAGGTGTGTCTTAAGAAGGGCATTATCAGCAAGATTTATCCGCTGCATGATAGGGAACGGCTTAAGAGGCTTGGCAAAGATTGGTATCTATCTATTTTCAAACGTCAGCCTTTTGGTAAGCACTCGCAATGTCTATTTATTTATTTATAGATGAATTGGCAATTGTTTAAATGTCGGCAGTTGAATGTTCACGTTGAAAAGTATTGTGTGAATGTTACTGTCAGCCCAGTCTTGCTCGCTTCGTTTCTCTTCTCTTCGGTTAGAGTCTGAAGTACATAAAACGCATGCATTGTGGATGCAACAACCACACAAGATGTGCTCATTCTTCTTTGATGTGCGCACACTGCATGTCAGAGAATGTAACTGACTCTAGCCGGTCTCCTCGTTTCTCGTTTATTCTATCCGTCCTCAGGGCTGAACTTGTAAAAGTGAAGTGCATGCGACCACAGATCGCCTTGTTGGCACCGAACGACAAACGGTAGATGAAAGGGTCAAGCTTCTTTGATCTGCAGAAACGTGAGAAAATTTCACTCGCGTTTTATTTCTTATCTCTACGATTTCAGTAGAATCTGCATGTTTGCTTAATCTTGAGCGAAGGTAAAGGCAGGTTCTTTGTGCATAATTTGAAGCCAAAACCGCATTCGGGTAAATGTTTGATTAATCGTGAAATTGAATTCCACTTGCATGAATGGCACGTCCAAGTTTGGGGACATCTTAATTACGCCCTGATACTAAGAAGGATAGCAACCCCTCGTCTTTCAGATTTCATCCCTTTCATTTTCTTATCGATCATTCAACGACCCTTCAAAGTCTAACAAGAACGAGGATTTAGTTAAATATTTATTTTATCATGTAGGTCTGGACAATTTTAAATATTAAAATGTTATATTTCATTGCAGAAGAAATACGTGAATATTTCGGGGATGCAATCTGTTTGTACTTCACATTCTTGGGTTTCTACACGACCGCCCTTCTAGTTCCTTTATTTTTGGGTTGCATACAAGTACTAGGGTTTGCTCAAACCGTACCCTTCTTCTGCGTGTTTAATGTGCTGTGGGTCACAGTGTTCCTGGAGGTCAGTAACAAATTTAATTTATTTAATAGATAGGTACATACATATATACCAATGCTCAAACTTGCAAATGACTTCTAAATGAAGGATAGTCGCTGATTTAAAATTCATGACTCGTCCTTCCAAGATATATTTTATTCAGCACGGGGATAAACATTTTTAAAGCAAACAACCGCCTGAACATTTATCAACGACTGTGCGAAGAACACAGACCAGGACAGCAGTTCAATTTCACATTTGTCACTCTTGAAATGAAATAAAATGAAATGCAAATAAAAAAAGAAAAGATATGAAAAACAGCATTCCAAAAACAGATGAATCATTAATCTTGTAATTTCTTTTGTTTCGGCTTCAGGCCTGGAAGCGTAAATCCAATGCGCTTGCCTTTGAATGGGGTACCATTGGGATGACGAGCATGGATGAGCCTCGGCCCAATTTCCATGGCCAGATGGCAATCGACAAAGTTACTGGAAAGATGACACCTCAATATCCCCGTTATAAAACTAATTTAAAAGTAATTAAATTCTACCATGACAAAATGACAGGTTTTTAATAATATTTATTTATTATTATATCTAGATGTATTGTGGATCATTTCCGGTTGTTTTTCTTTGTCTTCTTGGGGCGTTTATCATTATGTTGGCTTCTTTTTGGATGGAAGATTATATCAGAAAAAATCAAGAAGAATGGAGCCCCCTTCTTATACAAGCACCCAGCATTGTCTATACTTGTCTCGTATTTATAATGGACTCTTATTATCGACGATTGGCAACTTTCCTCACAGAGTGGGAAAATCATCGAACGCAATCACAATTCGACAGACATCGCGTCACAAAATTAGTTCTTTTTGAATTCGTAAATAACTTTATGTCGCTCTTTTACATCGCATTCATCTTGCAAGATATGGAAATGCTCAAGAACCAAGTGGCAACGATGCTTATTATAACGCAGGCGATCAATAACATTCAAGAAGTTGTCATTCCCCTTTTGATCAAGTTCTATCATGTTAAAATGAACGCGATGAAAGTTTACATCAATGACAAATTACGCAAGCAGAAACTGACTGAGACAAGGAGCAGAATCAAGAAAATACGACGAGGGAGTAGCACAGATCAGTATATTTTCTTAAATAATGTGACTGAGATTCCTGAAGACGATCCACGCATCAAAGACGCAGATGAAGTAAATTAAATATAAAATTATAAGGCAGAAATTAAACGTTAATTAATTTATAATTAATACGTTTTAGGAAGGAGATATGGAGGATTACGAAGGGACGTACGATGATTATTTGGAAATGTTTATTCAGTTCGGCTACGTTGTTCTCTTCTCGTCAGTGTATCCTATCGCGGCCTTCTGGGCAGTGTTTAATAACGTTATAGAAATCCGCGCAGACGCCTTCAAGCTGTGCGTCATTTATCAGCGACCCATGGGGAAGAAGGTCAAGGATATCGGTGCGTGGCAGGTAGGGATATTGCATTTCCGGAGGGAGCAAACTTGGCAGGGCTAACGTTAACTTTCAGAAAGCCTTTGAGGCGGTCGGCGCACTTTCGATTATGACAAATTGCGGACTGCTGTGTCTTTCCTCACAAGTACGATCTTACGCGACGTACACGGATCTTCAGTGGGTGATGCTCTTCGTCGTCTTGGAGCATATTCTTATGGGTGTTAGGTACCTTCTCCACATTGCCATCTCGGACAAACCAGAGTGGGTTCGAGTTGCCCTAGCAAAGAAGAATCATGAGTCTCGACAAGCTTTAAAGTTTGAGGTTTGTTTGCGATTTATTATGTAATATTTAATTGAAGTCTTATTCTTTTCATTTGTTTACAGAGAGCTGTAAAAAGTCGAAGAATTTTGACTAGAAAATATAAAACTGTTCATGGGCCACACAAAAACTAAACAAACAGGGTAAAATTAATGAGATATTTATGATCGATATGTAAAGAAGAAAACTAAGGAAACAATTGTATACATATTTTATATATTTCAGGAATTTTTTAAAATGAGATAACAGGGTTGAAAAGATGTAGCGCTGAAAAGTCTTCTTTGTAAACATTTAATTAAAATTCTTTTTAACGCCGGTCGTACATCAGTAGGCAGGTATTTTAATTATGCGTAAAGTAGCAAAATTTTTTGCTTTTTGCGCTGTACAGAGAAATAATAAACATTAAGAATCTAAAGCTCAAAAATTCTTAAAGAAACAGAGCCACGTCTGTTAAAAGCATGAAGGCAATAATATAAACTTGTGAATTGCTATTTGTTTTTTTAGATATAACTTTTGTTTTTACATCTACGTGTTTTTTATTTCGTGTTTTAGGTTTTATGTGATGCTTTTCTTCTGTAAAGCTGTACAGGGAATGTGGAATCTACAAAAGATTATGCGCAGCTAAGAATATGCTCCTTCAAGCAGAAGTCTTACGTCGCTGTCTGTCAGTCAGCTCTGTTTCGCTGCGCAAATCCGAATTTTGGCTTTTTTAGGTAAACCAGACCATTTATCTCTGGTATTTGAATGCCAGTGTACTACACTTATTGCAACAGTACTAAAAGAACTTTTGCTAAAATGTGAATGAGATTTTCCCAGAATTCTTTGATCATTGACAACTAGAATGTTGAAACTAGAAACATTACTTGAAGAAAAAATTTATAAAAGGGATACATTTTGAGTGAGTGGATATTCATGTAGAAGTTAGGTATGCGTGAACAAGGGTGACGTAACATTAAGTAGTTCTTAAATGACAGCACTTGTAGGTTATATGACTGAAGTGCGTTTTCAACTACCCAACAAAAGTCCTTTGGGGCGATAGGCCTAGAAGGAAAACGAATCGAATATAAAATTGACGATATTGTAAGTTCAACCATAAAATATAATCAATATCAATCTGAAAATTATCATACTAACATAATAAATCTAAATATTAAAAAACAATAATAAAAAAACAAACACAAAACAACTCACAGTGATCTAATATAATAGCTATTTATAGTTATAATAATGTCTATTGTTAAACAATCAATGTCGTTATACACTATATCTACTAACTATTCAGTGTGACTAATTTTTATTAGTTTTAACAAAGACTAATTGTTAAGTATGTTTACTAAAGGTATATATAACCCATAAATTAATACTGCAAATTAAATTAACAGTGAAATTGCTCCTAATCAGCATGTTGTGTCGCGATATTCTGCATATTGCCGTGTTTCTTTGCCTGTGTTACAATGTGAACACAATATTAGGCACAACATCAGTACCTTGCTTTCGAGAAATTGCAACAAATATAGAAAATGAAGTGCATGATTTTGTAAGAGAATTTAATGTGAATACTGGGATAAATATTAAATGCAGTTATAAAATGGAAGGGGACCTAAGTGTGAAGAATACTGTGGAAAAACAAATGCATTTGGTCAGATTTAAACATTTCTTGGAAAGCCTACTGAGTTCTTATAAAGATACAGGTGTGCTCAATACAAAAGAAGATTTGAACTTGGCTGTTGATTTAATCTCTTCTTTTCGGGAATTACTCGCTTATGAAAAAAACAGAAATGTAATTCGAAAGGTAACTGAAGAACTAATTAAAGTGGTAATTCAAGTACTTGATAAAATTTATAATAAAGTTTTCCTAATTGGAGAAAATGTAAATCAGAGTATAATCATAAACATATAACTATGTATAACAAATTGTGATTTTTTAGTTAATGTATGTAAAAATTAATCAACTATTGTACATACATTCGTCCAATTAAACTTAACCTAACATTAGAATAAATTGAAACTATTTTGTGACATATGTAGGTAGCGTGGCCGAGCGGTCTAAGGCGCTGGTTTAAGGCACCAGTCTCTTCGGAGGCGTGGGTTCGAATCCCACCGCTGCCAGTGTCTTTTTAAATTAAACACGATAGAGTTTCTAAAATAAACAATAAAAGGATAATAATAAGATCTTAAATAAAGACTTACTGAGATTAATTTTACCAATTCGGCGCGTGTTGATGAATGTCACTTCTTTTCAACAAGAGTTAAATCAAATTCGTGTGAATATGTATTTGATTTCAATGCATCAATAAGTTTCAAATACTTATGTGATAATTATGAAGTTAAATAATTAATGCCACTTAATCCGTCGCAATTAATTAAATGTATTTCTCTTATATCCACTAAAAGCAATCAATCAACAATTAATTAACTAGTTGAAGTAGTTTCTGTAGAGGGTCTGATATATGATTTAATTGAAGTTTAACCCTTTCTCTATTTTACAACCAATACCAAATTATATAAATACAATGCAAAATGTATAAATAGAAATTTATCCAAATAATAAAATAAATAAATAAATATATAAAGTATAAATTAAACAAAAAATAAACAAAATATTATAAAATATAACATCATAATAAATATAGAGATATTTTTTTCTTTTAATTAATCTCTTCGTCCCGGTTTTAGCTGTCATATTTTATACTACAGCGTGTTTCAAAGAACCGAGGGGATGAAACAATGGTATATGATTTAATTAAACTTGGGGCATGCAATTCTTTTTTAATCTCACTTCATTCAAAATGAAATATTTTGTGGCCGTTTCTTTGCAACAATTAATATTCTTTCTGAGTGCATTGCATCCCCGAACTTTTAAGTGCAAACGGTTTTTTCTCTGCTTCACATCTTAGTCGCTGAACATTTTCTCTAAGCTCGGATGTTGCTTTTTCGCTAATGTTAATTAAACCTCATCAAACAAGTTATGCAAATACTTGAACATCTCGAATAATCTCTAAGGTAATTAAGTGAGAAGAAATTATATTACGCTTTTGCTCATTATTTTATAAAGCTGCTTAAAGAAAAATTTAATTTTAAACACTATAACTGTGTATGATTTAATTAAATAATTCATTAAAATAAAATAAATAACATTTTTAAAGAGAAAATATGTTTAAATTAAATAAAAACTAAATACTAATAATTAAAAAGAATTACGTGAAAGGCAATTAAATAAAGACTTATCAGTAACATAAGCTATTACTTATTCTAGTTTTACACATTTTAGGTGTTTCTTTGCTGTTTTCACAGAGGTCTTAGTATATCTGAGATTTTAGATTGTAAAGGGTGTCCAGCTTTATTTTGCTGTGGGCCACGCTTTCGCATACGTCATGGTTGACATAACAACATGAAAACATTTAAAGAATGCTTTAATGACATTTTATTTCAAGCTGCTTTAAATCAAGCATTTGAAAAATTCGGTACAGTGGAGGAGAACAAATATTTAAATGTGTGTATTTACACAAGTAAATAAATTAAACACATTTTTGTTATATTGTATTTGGAACAATTCTAGAAAAATAATTTAAATTAAGGACTATTATCGAAATTATTTAAAATATTTCAGCTTTCTGCAGGGTAGCGTGGCCGAGCGGTCTAAGGCGCTGGTTTAAGGCACCAGTCTCCTCGGAGGCGTGGGTTCAAATCCCACCGCTGCCAGAAACTTTTTTAATTATATAATAATAAATTAGAAACAGTTTAAACACACAATAAATTCATTCCTAGAACTGTGTTCTCTAAAGCAATTTAATTATATGACAGATCCCTTTGATATCTGATATAATTGTAGAGGGTGCAACAGTATACTTCTACATTTAACAGATTATTTCATATAAACATTGTAAAAACAATGAATTTAATTCTAACGCTTATACATATGAAGTATTTGAAATTAAGCAAACCAACCAACAGATAAAATTCAATTACTATCGCAAATGAGCACGTAAATGCAAACTGCATCTACATACATAAACCGTAGAGTCGAAACTAGAAACTGTCATTACCAATTTCCATTGAGGTTCATGATTAGGTTTAAGGTTCTACGTTCTGCATACATGAGTATAATGTTACACAAATACTGCGTTACCTGAATATATTGGTGAATTTAAATACATACGTGTATACATATGTACATAATTAATTAAATGTTTTAAAAGCAAATCAAATGTATCCTTGTTATTATTTTATGTTTAATTCAAAAAGTATAAACATAAAGATTAATATTTTTCTTTTTATGTATAGTATTATGAAATATTATCCTTAAATATATTATAAATTAACTGATCAAAGATTCTAGCAAAAATCAAACGAGGTATAGTATCAGATTAAGGCAGTACTAGAGTATAGTATATACAAAAGAACTCGTTAGGATAATCCAAATCAAATTATAATTATGATGTAGCTTTATATCAAGCTTGCAGCAAGATACAGTAATATGAGTAATAAGTTGTAATGGAAGCTCCAATGGTTACCGACTGAGAGATGCTAACAAGATACAAATATGAGACATATGCAAATGGAGTTTAGATTCACCCTTGTATGTAGGATACTAATTGAGTTTTACCTTTGTTTTGTAGAAGGTTCATTATTTGACGACCGCAATATACTTTTTCCTCGTTAATATGATACTAAAACTTTGTGTACTTACCACACATTGTTCTTGATTAACAATAACAAATATTATATTATACTACATTTAAAATACAAACAAAAGTTTGAATTAATTAGTTACTACATTGGTTTAAGTACCATATTGTTTTTATTTAAAGTAAAGTGTTTATATTTTTTGATAAGTACTAAATGTCTTGTCGAAAGGTTATATAATAAACTCTCATGTAGTTAAAACGCTAAAACTACACAAATTTGTAGCATTTCTGTTTACAAAGTTTTAACATGAGTATTAAGTTTATTTCTTCATATTTCTCTTGTGCATATTTATGCCAGATATGTTCAACATTTTACATGTTATTTATAAATTAATAGCTTTATTGCGCCCTTTAATGCAGAATATTACTAAAATATAAATATGTACATAATATATTATATCATTTAAATATTAAAACACAAGCAATTGAATAGTTTGAACAAATTAAATAACACAATACAAAATAATAAAAAATAGTATCTTATAGCTTTGTACGTATGCGCCAACAACGTCCTTCGAATGTGAAACAATCAAGAATAAACTCGTATCTTCTGCGTTTGTTTGTGCACGTCCCTGCTCCATCGTTGGGTACAGCTGTATTGACCGAAATCGGTTGATACGGGATGCGAGCAATAGCTTGGGCGGATAGTTTGGAAAGATGGGAAAGCACGACGTGACTTCGAATAAAGTTTCCGACTGAAATTGTATACCAAAATTGACTTAACCAATATTGCATTATGCAATGGATATATTGGAGGCGCAAAAGGACGCATTGCTTTTGCTTTTCTTTTCTTTCCTCGCACTTTTGTTATACCTATAGTGTCTAAGGCTGAAACTGTATACGAAATTGCTTATATAATAGTGCCATAAATTACGCTGGCACTTCACACTTTTAAGGTGTTTTATCGCTATTGAATCAGGCTAACTTGCAAAGAAAATTGCTGTACAAGCACCTGCTAGTGTCCATAATTCATCGCGAACTCAACGCATAACCGTCCATAGTCACGAAAATGTTCACTAAGTCTTCGGTTTCTTATCATCTGATAGATAACTTACACACAATTTCCCACTTTTTATGTTTCACAATAGCCTATTGTCAGTTAATTTGCTAGAAGTTTGCTAATAATGCTTAAATTGTTTTCGCTTTTGTGGCACATTTTTTGCAGTAATTAGTAGATAATTGTTGCAACTGCTGTGGAGGCAGCGCTTTTGTGACATTAAGTCTCTGGATGGTCTGGATGCTCGAACCGAACGCACTCTGGTTAGTGGCAAGATTACTTTCTTGGTACAAAACAAACTTCTTCACTAGCAGACGGCTAATTGCAGAGAAAAGTTGCAGCTGCGAAGCTTGTAGCTGAAAAACATGAAAAGTTAATTCAAACGAGTTCAAATCTGTGCATTACCTACTGCTGTAAAGAAAACCTCCGTAAAAGCAAAGTGCGTATCTAAATTAAAACAGAAGTTTTCTGAGTGCGATAAGCGTGATTAATTTAAAAAACTTCCATATACCAAAACTGCCGAAAGAAACATTTAGCGCAATGGCATAATATTTTAAAACATCTGGAGCAAGCAAGCTCTTCACACAGATTTACAAGAATTCTTAAGGCATCAAAGCATCATCAACATCTTCTAAGTACATGATGGTAAAATAAGCTTTTGGATGCAATTATCTTGTCAAAGTAATATTTTTAGTTAAATATCTCATAATTCCATGCGAATAATTGCAAAAAAAGTGTTTCTTAAGAAAGTTTTTAAAAGATTGCAAAGTAAATTTAACCAAAAAATAAATCAAGTATTGACAAAACAATAGAGTATTATATTGAACAACAGAGAATTAAACATATAAATGTTAATTCAACCCCTATTGGAATTGGAATCTCACAGGAACATGTAATGGAAGTTTCCATTAGCAACAAGAGAGGAATCGCAGGGATGCCGACCACACTTGAGCTTATCCACAACAGTTTACGTATGCTCGCTAGGGATAATTATTGAGTTTGACTTTAGGTTCCGCTGGATCATTAAATCGTATTTGTACCAGTGCGTCTTTGATCTTGCACAGCCGGCTTTAAATTATTCATGCAATTGAATGCATCGCGCGCAATTACCTTTGTCGAGGAGCCTACTCGTTCTCGTAAAGTAAACAACAAGAAAAACATATACAAAAATAAAAAAAACAGCCTGAAGCATGGAAAAGCAGAAAAGAATCGCTGTGTTGTTTTAAAATCACGCCGGTTTTTATATCCTGCTTGCTCGTATTGATCTGCTTTGTATGCTCTGGATGATGTTTAGGCTTATCGCTCAAGTTCAGGGTACACGGACTATTGCTTACTGTTACCTCTGTGTGTCTATTGATCCATTCTGTGGAAATGTTTACCTGTGTCTCAAATATCAACAATTGTCACTCCATGTGTTTCTTGTTTGCTGTTAATTAATTTGGAAAATTATTTTAATTCATCTGCCCTTCTTTGCCAAATTGCGTCTATGCCAAGCTAAAACTTTGATTTCAATTAATTAACTAATTGGATTGAAAGTTGTGACGAGTTGCTTCCAGCTTGGCGACAAGGGTTCTAATTCGTGAAAGGTCCCTTTTCAGCCAACAACAATAATTGCACGCATTCCCTTCGCTTCTCGCACAACTTTCACTGTTTGTGTTTGTTGCAAGGATGTTTGGGGTTTAATTAAAATTTTGTTATTATAAAAGATTTTATGGTGTTTGCAGCTTTATTAAATTCATATAAATATCATTTATTAAACATTTTAATTAATCATTTTATTTAATAAGTGAGGTACTAATCAAGGTTTTCTTTGGACTTTGCGGATTAGTATGTGACGTAATATAAGGGTTAGTAAAATAGACAAGACGACGGGAATAAATGAGGCTGCATCTAACAAAACGTCCTCCTAAATGTATGCATTTGCTCGGTTAGTTGGCAGCTTGGCGAGAAGTTGGGAGAGTTGGTAATCGGTCGTTTAGCTCTGCATCAATCTTTCTGTCTATACCCAAGTCTTCTGCCTTACATTGATGAATGTTCCAAATATTGTTAATTGAATTTCTAGATAAATCTTTCTCTAAGCCACCGTTACCAACACAAAAAGTACAATTAAAAATATACGTGCTTAATTAATTGCTTCTAATTAATTATGTATTTCTAATTAGTTTCTTTCCTAAGAGTTTCGTATGATAGCTTGGCTTCAGAATAATAATGCGCAAACAGAACGACGCAGTAGTCCTGCAATATACTCTGAAGGTTGCGTAGTCACCACTGCCAGTCGTTTCCAGGACGCGAAGCGCGTAGGTATCATGTTTATACCGCAATTTTTAACGCCGTTTGGCGTTCTGCTTGCTTTCGCGATATTTGCAAATGCGCTTCTGCGACTTCCGAACACCTCGCAAGTTGATAATGTGCTCACAGCGGAACTGGCAGTAGATCACTTCTTTTCACTATGGATTGTGTTCAAGCAGGAAGAAGTTGTGATTTCCGGTATGTAACTAACGTTTCAACATGTGTAAGATCGCACAGACGAGAGTTAAAATTTAAAGTGTTTTAAATCATGTGAATTTTCCGGGCACGACGGAAACGGTATATTTACAACTCCATTTCCATTTCAATTTCCGGCTGGCATAAATTGCGCGCTCGTTTTTTGCGACCTAATGAAGCACTTTTAAGGGCCGTTTAAAGGTTATACTGGCCCTGCGCACTTGGCACTTGGTACTTGGCCTCCCTTCGGCCAGGCAGGCACGTAATGCAAAATTTATTGCTGTGATAATAATTGAATTAAACCGCGATGACGCAATAACTTTCCCTTTATTAGGAAAACATTATTCATGCCACCCTTGTTTGAGTGCCACGTCCTTCATCTTCTTCGCTTATTATAAAATTTTCAATCGTTTATATCCGGTTAGCCAAGCTGATCATTAATCATCCATGCTTTTAATTACAAAATACATACTTAATTAAAAATAAGCAATAATAAAGCATGTATTTCTTGCAATTCTTAGCAGAATAAGGATAAAAATGTTTATTTACAACTGACAATGTTGGTTAGCTTGAACATAAATCAAAAAGCGTCAATCGTCACTGGTTTGACCCAAGATTTTCTCACTCTGTAAGCTCATAAATTGCTTGGCAATCTTGAAGGAATAAAATATTGTGGACAAATCTTTCCACAAGATTTGATATAAGATAGACGTAGTCCTGTTGAGTAATGTCTTTTCCCAGACAACTTTACTTCTTCGTCAATATGAACACAATTGAGTTTATTGTTTGTCATGTAAATAGCATTAAATTAAGTCCTATTTCAAGCAATCATTGCCTAAATTGACTTTTAAAAAAACGAGCTTCCAAATTATACACAAGAATGACAAATAGCTTGTAGTTAGTTCTGGTTAGTGAATAGTTCTGCATGTGGGTGCAGAATTTATTCGTATCGATCATTTTAAATTAGTTACGCCATGTAAATTTCTTCGTAATTGCTCGCCAATTCCAGTACCCCGACGAGTTTCAATCGGTGGTGCGTCCGTTTTGATTTCACAACTGCATTAGACTGCGTATTCATACAGAAACACGCGTGCACCGAGCCTTATTCATCGAAACGTAATTTCTGCATTGAATATCGCTAATGAGTACAATTCCTAGCCATTGAGCCATTCACACAATGGCTTGTTGGTTGCCCTCTCAAAAAAAGACCAATTACCCACACTGGAAATAATTTTTAATTAAAATATTAATCCTAAGTCTGAAGTAAAGTTTTTGTTTTATTTCTAATTAGAACTTAGAAGTGCTAAAGTATGAAAATCTTTGCACTATCAGCAAATTACGTTGCACTTCTTAGGAGGAACTCTAGAACTTTAGAAATCGTTTGAAGATTTTGGTGAAATGTGCTTACTTGCATTTGAACTTTTCGCACAGCGACTGATTTCAGACGTGTTGATAATAATCAAGTGAATTAATTTTGTAAGTTTTGCACTTTGTGCAAAGTTTTTAATTAAGTGAATTAAATTTTAAAAATATTTTATGAATGGGGTTGTGTTACAGAAAACATTAATAGTCAGGAAGGAGTGTGTGGTAAAACGGTTCTGTTGTGGTAAAAACACGCGCAGTTGACTATTACGTGCCAAGTTTACTGTAGTGTTTTATTAAACATGCCATGCTGCGAATCGTGTTACAAGCCGGAACAAACATGAGTGCAGACATCAGGAGCTGCACAGTACAATAGTCCAGACGTCGCGACGCTGGCGCCGACGCTTTTACCTTTTGCTTTTATGTACATATTTCCAAACCTCGCTTCGGCTGCTCCCAAAATAAAAACATATTTATTATCGCTCTAAAATTTAATACATCGATATGTATTTATGGCTTTCTGATTTATTGGTTACAGATGAACCGTTCACAATACTTGCGCCTCGGAACTCGGTCTTAAACAACGAAACCCTACAAATGCTGCAGCATCCGGAGAAAGTAAAGTCATTTCTGAGCGACCATGTGGTGCTGGGGACGCGCCTCGAACTGAACAACAGCAATATTAATCGAAGATATAAGACCCAGAGTGGTCGCAACTTCACAATGATATCGAACAAAGATGGATGGATTGCCAATACAGCCAAATGCCGTCTGGCACGTCCGATCGGTCTAAACGGAATGCTTATCGTCTTAGAAGATTTTCTCTTCCCAAGGGAAAAACTCCAAAACAGGAATTCTAAGGATAATCACCGGCCGGCCAACATCAGTGACCAGGTCAATTCCAGCACAGTGTTCAGAAGTAAATACGATCAGAAGTCATTCCAAGGAAATGTGACATTCTTAGAAAATGTGATGCACGTGCTGAGTTTACTCAAAAGTGGTGTGCGAGTTTTTCAGCATTTTCTCTTACAGTCCAATGTTTCCAAACTTCTTAGACCTGGTGAGATTCCTAAGACATTTAGGAAAGCATATAACAACAAAAATTGTGTTTTCTTGCTGCAGATGAAGAATATACTGTGTTTGTACCAACAGACCGTGCGTTTCAGAGATGGCATTCTATAGATTGGGGCTTTTACCCTTTCAGTATACCTGAATTCACAGAATATATCATTGTAAATCATTTCATTAAAGGCCGACTACGATATAAGACAATTTTCAATGAACAGAAAGCAGAGACAATCAGTGGAAAAGAAATCATCTTCAGGAAAACACGTAGGTCTTAGGAAAACTGCTTAAGTGCGTTATAAATTTATAAAATTTTACACTTCCAGCTGCCTTAACAGTCAACAAAGTAGCTTTAGTTGAAGGTGAAACTCAGTTACCACGAGGGAGTATAATCTTCATCAGTGAAGTTCTCTTTGTCAACGAATCAGTAGTTTCGCGACTGCGTTACAAACACCGTGATATGGAAACACCACCATTGTTGGTATACCCATGGCTTAAGGCGCAGTTCCTCTCACATGCTTTTCTGGCCCTAGAACGTGACCCCCGTTTCACACATGCTACAAGATTTCTGAACTTAGCCGACCTTGCATCTCATGTGCTTGCCACTGGGTACACGTTTTTCGTACCCACAGATAGAGCATTTGAAAAGATAGGACTTGACAGAGTTCCTGACAATTATCTGTCCACTGACGACGGATTGCAAGTTCTTCTGAACCACTTTGTCAAAGGACGTTTGTATAAATCTGACCTAAAACATAATATGACAATGACTATGCTTGGAAACAGAACAATCACTGTTAAAAGACATAAAGGTAAACAGTTCTCTGCAATTCTTGTTACTTAGAACGTTTTTATATTTTCTTGTTCATTTGTTTAGAAAATATTACTGTGAATGAAGCCCACGTTGTTGAAAGTGAAATCTTTGTGTACAACCTCGGCACAATGTTTTATATCGACAGAGTGCTCTTCGCTAAGCTACCCAAGAAGCAAGGTTTCACCATTCCTGTTGGGACTTTGACGACTAGATCTACCATACAGCCGGCTACACCTACAAGTACAATCTTTAATGCTAATCACAACTATCCAGTGCACATGAACGACTTCAGCATGCCAGACGCCAACAGTGAAACCGGGAGCAATAAAGAAGCGGCGGACAGCACGAGGAAAGCCCGCACTAAGCTGCCAAACATTGCGGAATCATCCGAAGTAATGAAAGCACTCACTGGCAGCAGCACAGTTCCTGTTTTCACAACGAAAACGACGCAATTACCAGAAGCCACTTCGACAACGGGTAGTAAATGAGTGTTTAAAATGTGTTCTATAAAACTATAAAATAGTGTCTTCCCTACATCTTCTATCAAAGCACTACTACTTTTTCTAATGTCGTTGACTTCCGTGCTACTTAAGATTTTGTGAGTATTACTGTAAATAAACTATTAGTAGTGCAAAATATAACATTATACTTATATCTTTAATAAAATAATTAATTAAAACTGCTCATTAATTAATATTATAGTGTTGTTAAACAATATATGAAATTTGGTAAGTATTACAGTAATAATCATAATTGTGTTTAATGTAAATCGTTGTTTACGTTTTTAACTGGTTTTTGAGGTTATTTTTGACTCATTTTTCAACTAAAATTTTGATCAATAAAACAGTTTAGGCTGTATTTTACGTTGTTAGCAGCTTCCTTGCTGTGTAATTTCCTTCTCGTAGCCAGTAGCGTACAGACTAGATAATACATTTTCGATCATGTGCATGAAATTGGTTATTAGAGGTAAATTTCCTCGCTGGCATAAATGTATTAGGATGCGAATTCATTTGCAGTCGAGTGTGCTTAACCATATTTGCATCGACATGTATCGACACATTAATTTTTCATCTTTAAGCTCTTGAATTTATTACAAGAAGTATTATTGAATCGAAATATTAAAATATAAAATGTGCTTATATTTAAAGCTTATGAATTTTAAGCACGTGAACTTGTGAGCAAAGTCTACTTTTCTCTTTTGGCTATAACAGAATTCTGCAAGCGTAAAACTAAACACCGTTCATGCAGATAGAGCATGTCCATAAATACCGCAGGAAGAGGTTGAATAGAATTTTCATTTGCACACAGGTTGTGCTTAGTATCCCATAACGGATTATGCAAAATTTCTCATATTTTCACATGGAATTGAGCACGCTTCATGTGCTTACAGAACGAAATAGCCTGCAACTCATTCTCTTCGTTTTACTTCACAAAGGTGTAACCGGTATATGGTGGTTGTTTTATTCTCTAGCACAACATAATACTTGTTGACTTAAATTTCTATAAATAATAATTATTTTTTAAACTTAATGAAATCGTATAAGTTTAATTAAATTTTAATATTCAATTCAATTTCTTGATTTTTTAATGCGTTAATTAAATTTTGGTATTTACGTAAGTACATATTTAAATAAGTTATAACGTTAATTGGAAGCTCTACCGATCTATACAATCTTAAATTTAAAGCAGCTGAAATTGTCGCGTCCTAAAAGAGTAATTACATACAAGAATAGTTTCACCCTTTCGGATGAAAGGACTTTCCACGTAATAAGAAGGAAGAAGATTGGAAGTCATGTCAAGTATAAAGCGAAGGATCAAGAGGCGGGTACGATGCGGAGACATAATAATGGAGCGCCTGGCTGGAATTTTCAAAAGGACGATTTAACGGTTACATCCTTCACGCGTCGTGCTGTTTTGTGTTCTATCCGCTCGCTCCTCGCACTGAACTCCAGCTCGCTCGACGACGATCCATTATACTCAGTGCATTCAGAAATGTGACACTTTTAAAACGAGTGCCATTTGTTTCCTGGCGCATCGACTCTATAACTAAAGCAGAGTTTATATGCATTCTACGGAGAAACTTTATGTGATCGGAAATGTGCATTTTCTGTATGTTTTCTAGTCATAAAACTCACATTTGGAACTGCTATAACCCAGTAAGCTTTCAGGTACATACATACCTAAGTTCAAAAGTATAGATATAATAAAGAAACAGTAAAATTTTTATTTCAACTCAGGAGAGCTACTGAAACAAACTCTTTTTGTGAAAAATAATTTTGTTGTTACCGACATTTATTAAAACTTGTGTGAAACCGCACTAAAAGGTATACAAACAAAGAGTGTTTTAGCATACGCTATCGGCAAACAGAAGCAGTAGCGCTATTGTTTGCTTGTACCTTAAACTAAATGTAAGACAGGATATGCCTGCGAGCTGGGGCACGGTATGCAAGAAGTTCCTTTGATTGTGTGCCAGGATGCATTGTTGATGCCATACTCAA
This sequence comes from Aleochara bilineata, assembly GCA_003054995.1. NCBI lineage: Eukaryota > Metazoa > Arthropoda > Insecta > Coleoptera > Staphylinidae > Aleochara > Aleochara bilineata. Next base: position 63,930 of record NBZA01000929.1, read on the forward strand.
GCGCAACGTGCATTCGCCTTGATGTTTACACATTGCGGTAGCAAAGTATACCTATGGGTTAACACTAGCTCTTGCAGGCTCGTTTATTTCAACCCTGCTCTAGGACTACAGCTTGCAAAAAGGATAAACGTGCAACATTTCTTTGTTCTACTTTATCACAGACTGAAAAAATTTAAAATATCTTAGAATCCAACATTAATATAAACAACAGTAATTAATATGTAAGTTTTTGTTTAAAATACTTTAATTAAAATTCTTTTTTAAGGTTGGAATTAAATTTGTTTTATATTTTATTTAAGAAAGAGACTAGATAAAATTAAAAATATAAGATTCTTGTAGAATAACAAATTTAAAAGTAAATTGCGACATCCCTAATTTAAATTTATTATTAGTTGAAGGATTTTCCATTAAATTTGAGATTTGACTTGTTATTTCATTGCAAAGCTACAGCTGTTGCTTTGTTTCATTCCTCTGAAGTATTGAATTTTCTCACTGAGCTCTTGCTTGTTATCGCCAAGGTTCAGGTTTCCTCCTCTCGTTTGTTTCGCTCTTGTTATAATCCCGTGTTTTTGTTTGTGTTTCAAACTCAATTTCAAAGTTGATTCGAATTGTACAAACATAGTTTACTACACGTTTCATTGTGCTATAAATAAGAACAAATCGCAAATAATTCGTAGTTTTACAGTTATCTAAAAATGTGTTTTATCATCTTGATAATCTATTTTATTACATCAATGATAATGATTGAGCGTTGAAAGGTTTTCTTGAAGTAGTCGCTAAGTTCATTTGAATTTTAAATAAGTGCATGATGCTTTCAGGCTCTTCAGCTGCATCTGCTGAAACTTTAATGTGCTTTAATCAGCTTAATCTATACGCATGCAATCTTAATAGAAATCTTTAGCCATCTTTGCGCTTTTAAATGAATGAATGAATGATGGAACAAAAAGCTTTTGGAACTTTTGCTGAAAAGTATTGCTTTTTGTTAGTTGTACATGTATGTACTTACATATAACGTATAAATCCTTTGAATGCATAATAATAAAAGTACGAAAAAGTGTGAATAGAAGAAAGCTTTCGTCTCATCTTACCTTCTTTTGCGGCCAAATCGATTTGGAGAGTCCTGCAGGCAGATACCGAGAATGCGGGCAAATATAGTTTGGCAAGATATTAGAAATTGGAAACCCTAGACGTGACTTCTAAGCAGGATTTCGTATGAAATTGTATCCGAACGCGGACTTGGCTTATACTGAATTATGTAATAGCTATAGAAACTCAATATCTACAAAATGTTACTGTATTATTACCGAGAATTTTTGAAGTAATGGATTTAAGTATTGTCCTGAGAAAAAGAACTCTGCAAGAAGAATTGCAAGAATGTGTAGAAATTAGACTGAAACTCTTGAGAAATATTCAAAAAAGTACAATCCCATTCGTTTTGCTCTGTCTATCTGTCGGCGCTCATGTAAAAAGTTTCGATGTGGACTTCCTGTTGAACTGAGCTCGAGTGCAACCATCCGAAGAGTCGACGTGTTTGAAACTGCGACACTTTAAAACGAGTTCCATTTGTTTTACGTCGCTGTGGCTCTATATATAAGTGTCAAGGAGTTTAAACCCACTTTCTGACGAAAATTTCTTTTACGACGTGACGCGTCATCGGTTATCAATGTATTGAGCGTTTCAATTCAAGGATTCTTTGAGCAAGAATAAAAACATCTATTTTATTCTTTCTGGAATTCATAATTAATGTCCTCTCATTAATTACAAGCTTTCAGACCAACTCTTTTTAAATTTCATGATATTTTTGACAAGAGGGTATTTAATTTATTGGCTCTCTTTTTTATTGAAATTTTTACTTCTACAAAGACAATTTTCTTAGATTGGAAAAAAAATAATTTAGCATTTGGGTATTATTTTAATTTTTGTAAATATTCATAAATACAATTATAATTTTGTGTTAAAATAAATCATTAAAATAATAATTAAAATGCTTTATTATGTGTCTAATATTTAAATTTTGTTTCATTAATGCTTTGGTCATGATTTATTATATTGCTAGCTAGTGCTTATTTAAATCAGAATATACACGAATACTAACCGCTTGTTGGAACATAAATACCCACAAACCAGCATGCACATCGCATGAGACCGCCCGCCACATTGTTTCAATATTATCATTATCGACTTATTCTACCCTTCTACAGTCTACTGTCCTCTTCGCCAGGATGCTTGAACATTGGTGAGTGGTTGCTTTCAGCTATCCGCGTCCTCGGCCACAAGGCTTAATCTTCCATGCATAATTCGGTTCAAGTGAGAGCGACACACAAGAGAAATCCTGGAACAATACGAGATAATAATATTCAAGCATGTCCTTAGACGATAATCAACCAAAACAGGAACAATAGTACAATATTATACTAAGCTCGCAATCGTGATTTCTATATTTTGTATTCATAAATAACCATGTTCTCTATTTGCAAAATTTCTTAGCATAATTATACAATAGTTTAATACTTATTACAATGAATACAAAATGAAGGTTACCTCAGACAGTTTCTTGTAATTTGCCACTAGAAAAGAATAAGACCTGTTTGCATCTTTTCTTTCTTGAGATCTGAAAAGCTTAGCCAAAATGGTTATGGCATAGATTTGCATTCTAAAATAAATGGAATTTATTATTCTGTTTCACTCGCAATCGTTTTCCCCTCACCAGCAAATTGCGTATTTTAATGAAAACAGAAGTTTTACGAATGCAATATCTCTGATTAATTTGCAAGGCTGTTGCCGTAAAATTCTGAAACTGGCATTTTGCGTTGTAATGTTCCCCTCATTACATTTTCCGTTTCAATTCCTTACAACTTATTCTTCTACAAAGCTAAAACCAGAACTTTTCTTCATCTGTAATTGTCGGATGCTGAACGTTAAGTGCGGTGAAATGTAATCAATTACAGACTAACTGATTTCATTTGTGGTTAGACAAAGGCCAATAAAACACAAATATTAAAAATTATAGGTATTACATTGGCAAATAATTGTATACAATTTATAAAAACTAGTTAAGTAAGTGGAAAGACTTGTATACATACTTCTAAGTTTAAAGTAAATTGTAGTTAAAGTACTTTAAGGTAATCATAAATCATTTGTGATAGTCCAGGAATTGTTAGAACAAAATGGGAACAGTAAGAATTCGCACGTAAAAGCTTGGAAAAATGCACGTACTTTATAACGATTTGCATTTGGGTTGGTAATTTATAACAGTAACATTCTTTCAGTTCTTTCAATGTCCCATATTGTTCAATTTATGACTGTAAATGAGAAAATTTATCGTACATCGGAAATTAAAAAGAGTTCGAATGATTTATTGAGCTTTAACAAACATTTTTTGAAATAAATTTGGTTATAATTTTGTTCTAGTTTATACCTATATGATTTTTGTAGCTAACATAAAACGTGAGTAATTTAGTAGTGAACAAACTTTATATTATGACTCATAGCTATAACAATTATACACTCATTAGCTAGTACCTATAGTTTTCATTAATCATAGTAATTAATATTTTAATGTAAAAATGAATTATCATTATAGACAACTTTCACTGACTTTGATTTTAAATTTAAAACATGCAAATAATAACATTTTATTATAGATTTAATCAAAGTTTTTTAAATTATGTGCATACAAATATACCTACCGTACACAGAATTTTAAAACTGAAGCTTAATTATGGTGGAACAGTAAAACTCGAATATTAAGCTCGGAAAAATCAGGCTTGTATTCAATATTTCTTTGAAACGCAGCGTCGCTTAAAGTTTAAAGTCACCCATAGATACAAAACATTCATAAATACTGCGCACGTTGAGTAAATGGAAAATTTTCATTTGCACATGTAAAGCGCGAACGGTAAGTCCGAAGGGGTTATACAGAATTTCATGCATATTCAGGACCAGGATTTAGTCCAGGGTTAAACCAGTCTGGTTGCTCATACTTCATGCGAGGGCTTAACGTAATCGCCTCCAGCATATTCTCGTTGCTTTGCTTCTATTATCACTGTTTTTCCTCTTGTTTTTTGCTTTGTTTTTCTGCTGCCGGTTTCAAATAATACATAGTTATATCAAAAACTCTAAATCTCAAATTTTAGTAAACCTAATCAAACACACGTATTTCGTAATAGTTAATAAACTAACTTTAAATTAATAGTGCTCTAATTCTAATTATTTTACTTGAATTTTGAGATTTAATATTAATTATTTGGTGATTTAGTAAGCATTAATTAACTTTGTTAATAGGTATGTATATTTAATTAATATTTTAATGTGCTATTTTAGTTCTAATATTAAATATTAACTTTGCTAGGATAATTTAAAATAACAAGTTTATTACATACATATTTATTCTATTGTACAATAGTTTCATCGCATTTCTTGCTTAGTTAAGTTCATCTTAGCGCTTATTAATTTTGCTTAAGTTACTGTAAGTATAGAGTGACGTCTTGAATGTTTATGTATTGTATTAGCAAGAAGTCTGTGCGCTTGTAATCATCGCGTAAAGTGCCGCATGCCACCCCAATTGGCAATGACGCTAATGTGCGTTACGGAGGGTGCTTGACAGCAAGAAATTCACGCGGCGCGAAGATGAAGAGCGCGGTTTCGCAACTCAGACAATGTTTTGCCACTTCCAAGACGTGGCTTCGCGAACAAAGATAAAGATGAATTAAAGTGACAGCGCTTTAAATGCAGATTAATCAACGAATCGCTGCCTCCATCTTCTCTTCAAAAAACCTATGAATGGAGAAACCTGACAAATCCAGATAACTCTTGATTAAATACATTTAACATAAAAACATTGAATATTCCACTAATGATTCGCAAAAATGCTCATATGATTAAAAGCAATCAATATGCATCTGTGCCCAAAAGTCAATTGCAAGTGTCATAGATCAATACGATATGGCGCTCGATAGGTGCCGAGAAGCACGTGTTAGAAGCCTGCTGAAATTGATAGATATACGACGTGTCTTATACAGCCCTCTACACACAGGACGAAGCTGAAGCCAACGGTAATCCTCTCAGCTACCCTTCAACCTTGATACGCTGTAGCCAGACGTAGTTTACGAGACACACAGTCTCGTTAGATTCCGAATCACTGCCGAGAAAACTGTATTCACACTTGCGCCGATGGTAAGCCATGCTCACATTATTCGCACGTTGCGATTGCCACGGCCATGGATGGATATTTCATCCATCTATCTGCTGGGAAATTTCGCCTGCGCTTTCTACATTCCAGGTTTCATCGTCGTTCTAGCTGCTCGTTGCGTTATAATAAGTAAATAGAAGAAGATGTATGGGGGTACGTGTTGCTGCACACGAAATGGGAATAGGAATTGGAATAAGAACAGGATAAGAAGGAGGAAAAACGTGCTTCAAGCCCAAAACGACGCGTTAAATTTTAATGAAATATACCCCTCCAATTCCCAACCTCACGGGCAATTTTTCTTGAGTTGTTGTTGTTCCATTTAAACTCTACTTAAAATGATACACAATTATGTGACGTCATAACCTTTTATAAGTGGCTAACAAACAAAAAACTTAAGAAATAGTCATAAAAAAATTAGATTTTTAAGCATTCAGTTACATTTTGCTGGTTTCATACACTGTTCTCTTGTATAATATGTCACATTCCATTTTCGTATCCAGAGATAATTCCTAGCAATTCCTGCTGAAATGTTTGGTTTTTCTTTTAGTTGGCGTGTTGAAGTTTGTTTATGAGTGTCGCTAGTAGCGTGACGGATGCGCGCAACAAAGTTCGCGAAAGCGAGTGGATAGCCGGCCGGCGCGCGATGCGGACGCGCGCGTTCAGTCGAGTTACGTCCGCGGTGCCTGCGACATGTCTGCTCCTTCGAAAGTGCTCGCGCCGGTCGTGTGTCTGTTGAGTGTCGCGCTGCTCGCGAATGCACTCCTGCGGTTGCCCAACACCTCGCTGGTGGACGGCCAGCTGACAGCCACGCTCGGAGTCGACCATTTCTTCTCGCTGTGGATTGTCTTCAACAACGACGAGGTCGTCATTTCCGGTACGTACTCGCTACCACATTGTCACTCATCTTGCATACAAAACTCTCCATTTCCGCGTACTGTGCGTACATACCTTAAATCACTTACAAATGATTAAATACCTCTTGGATTGCTTTTCCTTGCTATTCATGTGTACGTAAACTTTCTGGATCTTAAGATCAAGAGAGTTGTAGTTTTTATCGCGGCGTCCCATCTGGCGCTTCTTCGTGCTGCCGTGCCTGATGCGGAAGAGAAGCGTCCGAGACAGTTAATTAATTTACTTTCGACTCGAAATCAACCGGTCGTGCAGCTTCGCTTCGACGCAGTTAGCTAGCGCTAACGGTCTTGAGCATCACGTCCAAGAGGAAAAATTAAAGGGCCAAGACTACACGTCTGCTCGGGAGGAAATTATCTGTCCGTTCTTAACCCGAGCCAACTTAATCAAGTTGAGTGTTCGACCTGAACTTAGACAAAGAAATGAAAAAAGTGTGGATGTAATGGATGATAAGTCACAGTACATTAAAAATTAAAATGCAATTGTTTACTAGCACAAGTGACAAGTATATACGTTCTTTAATGTAGGCAACCAATTTATCATAGATAAAATAACAGGTGTTCTGGTCTTAACTGAACTTAAACATTGATAAATACCTCTCCTTTGAAATGTAAATACGTAACAAGTTCAATACAACAACAGAAAGTCATGCCTATTACATATAAGTGAAGCCCAAGCAGGACAATTTAAGAATAAATGATTATAAATTGCATAATTAGTTCGAATTACGCGCTGGCATACGCTGGGGAGTGAGACTGTGCGTTTGGTGACACGTACCAGTCGGCTTGGCTTGTTCGTTCGCTCATTCAGTGCGCGTACTTACACTACATTTATTGCCGGCGAATGCACTTGAAGACGCGAAGATAACTGCTCCGCTGCGAATATTCAACAAGGCACGTTCAGCTCGCACCCGAGAGACCATTATTCGCCGGGCCTCTATTATGATAATCTTGTTTTGGTTTAATACGGGACGTAATTGCGTGACGCCCAAGCACAGCGACTTTATGCAATGTATGCAACTGCATTCGCGGCGGGTTAGTTTGGTTCGGTACGGTATTGTTTCAAATTGATTTCAATTATAAATTTTCATTATCTGAAAGTTATACCATTAGCTTAGCCAAGCGTGCTATTATACTGACCGTATGCTAGCTGGCAGGGCAAAGAAATCAGAACCAGACGTTGGAATTGCTATATCAGACAAGAGTTTATCGACGTCTGCAATCCGGTAG
>NBZA01000931.1:8961-24720 GCA_003054995.1 Aleochara bilineata
CGCCAGATGTCACTCGGTACAAAAATACACACTTAATATTAAATAAAGCGCAAACATTGTGGACTTAATGCGCGCCTGAAGTAGGCAAAGAAAGCTAATGTAGAAAGAACACAATTCCTCGCAACGCAAGCGCAGTGGCTGGCTTCTTGTAAACACGTGCATAAATCTTGGTAAGACGACAGCGACACGAAGACAAATACCGCTCGCTCGTGCATATTTTCCTCTCCTGCGAGTCGCTAATTACTGTTTATTCCTGCGATTAACTGAAACGTCTCAGGAAGAAAACATTATTTTTATTTCCAGGACATTTGAATCGCGAAGACCAAGGGAACGCACCCCACATCACGGGCTTGCAGGCTGGAAGCCAATTCGCTTTTGTGAGATTCCGCTGTTGCCGATTTTCGTTCGTTCATTCAAAAACTGCTGCCGGATGTGGATGTGAATAAGCCATAGCCATAGGTACAGTACGGTACTGTGGGAATGCGGGCGTGTGTTTGGATAGAAAAGTAACGGATTTCGGGCTGCCATTGACAGCCGCCGGCTTTGAGCGACAGCTGCATTGTGCGCTCGCCGAACGTTTATTTCCAATCGCACAAAAACGCGAAGAAAAGATCACTTACATCTTAAGATGTATTCAACTGCAGCGCTTCAAAGCAATTGCGTCAGTTACTTAACTAAAAGTGAATATTTTCTTCACTCTGCAGTAGGGAATCGATGCGAGTGAGTGGGTAGGTATAGCCCAAGGGTGAAAACAAACGCAGAGCGGCAAAAATTGCACAATTCAATGAACAGAAACTCTAGTAGGATACGAGCATAAAGGTGGGTTGTACTTGCGACTTTGGGGAAATGTTCGTAGAAGAAGAAGAACTCTGTACTTATGTCTATCTGTCGTGTCGGCGTCGGCGTTGGCGTCGGTTTTTGAGACTCCCGACGGGCGAGTTTCAATACCGATATATCATGTAACGCACTGAACACAGCCCCGCCGCCACCGCCACCACCGGGGCTTCGATATTCAAACATCGGAACAACGCCGCCACCGGCGCGCCAATAAGTTTTGCATGGTTTAGCGCAAGATTAATGAGCGGTGTCTTTGAAGCATCGCCGCCGGCGATAGCGAGACGTCTTCTTCCTCCTGCGCCACTCCAGAGATAACAACATACTCGGCAATGTCCTTCACTGTGCTCCCGTAGTTTTCAATCACGTTCGTGAGGTGAGGCGAAAGTGACACAAGCGAAACTTTTCCCCCATTCGCAGTTTGCGCAATTTCGCTCCGAAGTGAACTTGTTTTTCCGTTTTATGATAAGGCGACTGCATGCACTCACAGTCGAGCCGCAGCGCCACACGTGGCCTGTGATTCTCTCTGATGGAGGAATCATGTTCGTGCACTTAATGCCGCTCGAATTAGAAACAATGCAAATAAGGTAAATACGTGCCTGGAAACTACTATATGAAACACATTTTCATACAATTTTTCAGCAACTGAAGTGATCGATGTGGCAACGCACCAGCAGTCTACAGTTTATTGGGCAATTGTGAATTATTCGAAGCAGCAGGAGCAGCAGGCGTAAGCGGTCACGTATCGAGGACACATTTGTCTTGGCGGTTTAGATTGTCAAAAAGGCGGTTAGGAGTGTCACTCGCTTGAAGCGGGTCAGGCAATTTCTTTTCTCTTTTTGCAGACGAAGGTTGGGCAGCGGCCATTGTGGAATGCGGGCGAAAATTTCAATTTTAAAGACACTCCACCGAATAATGACATTATCGAGCGAACGCGAGTGGCCTTTCCGGCCCCTGCTACTGCTATTGGAAAATCATAAAACACATCATAGTGGCGGCCATAATAGTATGTGAGCATCTAAACATGGCTTACCCATACTCAACTCACAGAGGGCGCCGTTCCTTCTTATCCAAGAGCAATCTCACCTTGATAAATATGCTCTCTAAAAGAACAGAGCCGAGAGAAAAGCTCGTTTGCGCTTGAATTTGGCTCGTAAACCGGCCGGGCCGGCCACTGTTCTCACTCTCTGAATAAATAATCCACTCCGCCTTGAGAATATCTCAGAATGTTACTCTGCAGTGCACACCAATTAAACTTATTAGATTGCCGACACCTCACTTCCAATTTAATTATCATACATCACTGATCCATAAATCAGCAGCTACGCAGTGTTAGCGACTCTCCTCCCTGCTGCTTGCAACGTATTTAAAGATTAACTTCACTTCAGCCTAACCTAAAAGACCTTCGGCATGATGATAATGGCGATTTTCGCTTAACGAGCGTGCAACTGAAACTTCAGAGCTGCGCTGCGAACTGAAACTCGCAAACTTGGGGGCCATTTATATCTTCAATATAAAATTTATCGCCGAGGAGCGAAGAGAGGACACAATCACAATCTCGCGTCACGTTAACTCGTAATCGTAAACGAATGAATGTTTTCTGTCAACTAATTAATTTCTCAATCGAGCATTCGCTTGATTTATTTGCGTGCTTGCGCGTGTGGAGGTTCGCTTCCCCCCATGGATGGTCGAGGGCTACCTGTGACGTGACCCTGAGGGCAATTTCCCGTCGTCTTTATGGCTCTTCCTCCCTTCGCCGAACCTTCAAATATCCTGTTCAGCTCAGTTCAGTTGTGTTCTGTTTCATCAATATTGCAACATACGTCGTAAAAATATCCAAGGAAGAAGTGAAAATCAATGAAACATACACCAGGAGGGCACAGGCCAGGCCAGCTGAGCATAATCTCTTATTGTTGATCTTGTGCAGGAAATGGACATCAGCGGACGCATTGCAGTCCAGTCGCGGCCTAAATAATAGATGCGCCGAAATGAGGCTCCGACACGGGGCCGCCGGAGTGTGTAAACCATTACCTCATAGGGTTATTCCGAATTCTATTGTGTTTCCTCCATTCCGTCCGACGCCGACGCCGACGTTCGCGCATAAAACCGAAATTGCTCTCTGAATTATCCAGCAGCAGGACTGACTGACTGACTTTCTTGCTTTGCTGTGTTTTAAAAAAATGTACCTATGTAGGTATGTTCCTGGTGGATATATTTAACGAACGATAGATGCGCTTGGTCCTGGTAATAAAGATTTCATAGTGAACTGACGTTGGCGTTGGCGTAGGTGGTATGTTAGGTAACCATAAAACATGGGCACACTTGGTGGATTTTGATTAGGAAAGAGCTGCTAAATTATTCAGACGCACAAAAATATTGCTAGGCAAAGGTGAAAATAATGCGAGTGACTGACGCATATGTACCTACTACCTCGGGAGGATATGTAGAACACACATTCGCACTCCCACGTCGCGTTTTCGTGTGTTCGCCTTCGTCTTCTTCCTGGGAGCTCCATTTTTCATAGCTTTCTAAGATGCTGGCGCACGCACGCATCACAAATATAAAATGAAGAACTATGACTCTCTATTCGCCGCCATGAAACATTTTACTGCCGCCACTCACGGCTATTTGTTTCAATGTATTCACCCGAATGCTTTATGCTAATACAGCTCGTATCTCTCGTCTCAGGTTCTTCTTCTTCTTCCTCGTCTTCGTCTTGCTCTGCGTCGTAATCAATTCGATTTTATTTTATTTCATTTCGTTTCATTGCATTCCATTCTCTTCTCTTCTCATCGTTGCTGTTCTATTTTTATTTTATTTGAATTTCCTTAAAACGCGCTGTTTTATCGTATGTCTTTCAACCGCATGCGAACCGGAGAATCTCGCCCGATGCGAGATTCGATTTTCTCCTCTCGTTTTCGCGTTTCGTGGGTTTGTTTTCGTCACTTCGGAGCACTTGATTGCAAGTTTGTATTCAGGACGGATCGCCATCCAGTGCTGTCATCCGCACCATTGGAAAATATGCTTGCGTTTGCGCTGCCGGAAAATCCCGGCGAGAAACTTATTAAAAATTAAGCATTTCATTTCATTTTCTTGCCTCTCCTCTCTGGCCCCCCATCACTTCTTTCGGCTATTGCGGGTTCCATTCGGTTGTATGTTGTTGGTTATTGATTCCCTCTGACAGGTTATGTCCCCCTCGACGCACGATGCATGGAAAATGATGAGAATCTACGACATTTCGGGAAGGAAAAAGCCCCAAAACGGAAGCCTAAACAAAAGCAATATATCTATCGCAACGCTGGCAACAGGGAGGAAGAAAATAACGAAAAACGACTATACATAAGTCAAATAATCATTTAAGCAAGCGGAAAGTGGAAATTTCATCCAAGAGTCTTCCGCTTCTTATTTCCGCCCCCTTGGGCTAATGATTGAAAAACCGCCACTGCCACCGTCGTCGGTAGGCATGTACTGCAGGATGGATGCAAATGTATCCCTGATAGCGGGGGCGTTTAATGATAATAAACGATGCGCATTTTTAAGCTAATTAGTAACATTAGCGACTCTTTTTCCCCAATGACTGTACCAATCAGTTACTTTTTTAACTTTTCTCTGAGGGTAATTAAATCAACCTTTCAAATATATTCATTACTTACTTACTTGGAAAGGCAATTATGCAGATGGGGTTGATTCGATACATGAAAATAGTTCAAGAAACGCACGCAGTTTGCGTTGAAATGCAGGCGGAAGCAGGGCAAGGCAGTCTTAGAAGTTTTATTTTCTCGTTAAAAGTTATCCGTCCTGAGGTCTACACAGTCTGCTCTGTGGGCTGCGAGCTGTGGGCAAACAACATTCTGGAATGATTTTCCAGAGAAATGTATCGGAAAGTTCCAATCGCACGCTACTCTACGGCAGTGGCAGTGGCAGTGGCTACCGCATGCTCCATATTATTTATAGATAACTTTGCGAGACGCAAGCACAAAGATTGGATTCGAGAACGGATGTCGCCCTGGTCGTTGTCGTCATCTCTCGCACTGGACTGGACTTTGCCGCTTATAGGCAACTTTATAACCACTCATATTGAATTTTTAGTCCGGCACTGAACGACCCTCAGAAACAAAACACCCGGATACGAGTCCAAGTCACTGAAGAGGAAAATGGAAACCTTACGGCATAAACCATAAACCCTAGTAGTGTGTAGGTACCCTTACCCTTCGTAGTGGTGGTTAATTGTGAGAGGAATTAGCACTGAGGAAAGGAAGGGAAAATGTGATATTAATCGTGAAATCGGTGCACTTTCCAGATGGGCAAAAAGTTACAAAGAAGGCAAAAACCAGAGCGAGCAAAGGCGGACGAGAAGCCACAGGAGAGATACGAACGAGTTCTGTCATTAGACGCGCTCCGGTCCGCATGATTGGACGCTAGTAAAGTAAACTGTCGGGATTGCATTGCTCTGCGGACTGCTGCAAAGCTTTGAGTTGAGCTTTGAGAGTTGTGTTCAGGAACATCCAACAATTCGGCTTCATCACTACGTGTCTACGTGGCCTGCGAATGTCCGCTGATCACTAACCGCTTCCGCTCGATATCAGCGCCGCGAGTGAGTGCTGAGCGAATATTAACTCCCAGCCAGCCAGCCAGCCAGCAAGCACATCAAGACAGAACCAAAGCAAAGCGAAGCAAAGCAAATCGGCCGAGCCGAACCCTAATCGCTGACTTTTTAATTCCATGTTTACACGTCATTACACCTCACACTTTGTTTCATCCGCACTGGCTCCTTCTGAGATTAATGAAAAAGCATCGAGAGGAAATTACCCGACGAAAAGAGGGCGAAAAGCGCTTACATCATCTGCATGATGCACATGTAATTTGCTACACCCAGTGATGGTCCTGAGCTGTCCTAGCCCAGCCTAGGCTAGGCTAGCTTGGCATGGCCAGAAGATGGTATCAGCAGCCTTTGATTGATGCGATTACTCCACCTCCAGATGACTCTTCGGAGCCGCGCTCGAACAAAGATCTTATCTGCGTTTTGATTGATTGAAAGCGTTTTGGCCGTGCTAATGCCCGGCTTATTAATGGGGCCGCATCCAGGGATCACGATCACGTTCGGCCCCCCATGAGACAACCTAGACCTGTCACCACATCAACTATGCGCGTGAATATGATACGCCTTCATCTATCTGTCTATTTATCTATGTACCAACTGCTCGCTGTGATTGATATTCGCAATTTACATCCCCCAGTCGCAGGCCTCTTTTGTTTCTCTTAAATATAAAATTAATTTATTTAATACCTTATAAAATCCATCGAGTAATTAATAAAATTGATTGCTCAACTCCTCCTGAGCCAGCAGTGTAATAAATCATAACCAGACATAACCTAGATAAACCCTTCTCCTCTGTTGCAGCGCCCTCAGTGTCCAGTGTATTTCAAAGTAGCCATGTTGCCACTGACAATATTCGTGTTAATAGAATAAAAATCAAGCGTCTTTGAATCGGCAACATTGTATAACATGATAAATCAAAGGAACAGCGTGATCGCGTCGCGTCGTCGACACGCGCAAACTGATTTCTGCCCAAGTTTAATACGCCCGCGCCCGCGCCCGCGCCCGAGTCATGGCTGTAATTTTAAGTGAGAAGTGCGCTGGAAAGTTTGCTCGCCAGCATACGGTAATCCAAACAAAAGTGTCATATGCGAAAACTTCTCTCGTATATTTCCGGCTCCTGCTAAATGAGGTAATGGAAGAAGAAGGTATTGTATAAAGTTCTTCCCTCGCGCCGCGGCGCGGGCCGTCTCCCCATCTTCCTTTCTCGTCCTTTGCTTCCGCCTTGGAGAATATGACAATGTGAAAACGTGCAGCGTAAACGTTTGCGTATTAAAATTCCAATCATATTCGAGGATTGTCAACGACAATGATTAGTGATCTCAGTGATGGTTGGTTGCACTCTCGGGAGAATTGAGTGAGTGAAGACCGAGAGGGTCCTTGCGCTGTGCGTGGAATACTGACAAGAGTGCAGTGCGCGACCGACGGCGCCGGCAACGGTGCAGAAAACAGCAAGCCAAGCCAAACGGTTGGGTTGCAGGCTCACATTAGATATGCAGGGATCAATTTGCGCTCTTAAGTAATTTATGCCTCCGGCAGTCTCACTGCCGTTCTGCCGTTTGGCACAAGACAATAGCCTGGTCACAAGCAGCGCCACTGTCGATACGTTGCGCGTTGCTCCGCTTGAATTTAAATTTCATGAAAAAGGGTAGACAGAGGCAAGATTGTTGCTCTTGCTGTGCTGTGCTGGCTGCAACCGCCTAAAAGGGTGCCTTGAGGAAAGGGGTGCGGTAATAAACAGCGCTCCTGGGACAAAACTCTCAATTTCCTGTCTATTTTTAATATTCCACCCCCAACCGACCAGCCCGCTCGCAGATGCTTTTTCATATTTAATCTCCTCCTGGCTGCTTTCAACAACGAATGCGCAACGCAACGCAAGTAAAAAATCTTCGGTCTTGCACACCATAAAAAGAATGCAAATGCAATTCTTCGTTCAACTCCGGAACCAAGCAAATCGATCAAAAATAACAGCAGATTGGCCATCCGCCCCCCTCACGATGATGATACTTTCGCGCAAAACAATTGAGTTTTGGGTCAATTTCCGGGGCTGGCTAACGCTCCGGCTACTTACTCCTACTTCGTTCATTGTATTGAGAAGGGCATTCCTTATCACTTCGTATCGAAATATGTTTAACTAGGGTGCGAATGCGAAACATATTCGCTACATCTTCACATCTTGTGTTCAGTCAGTAGACTCACAGTATTGTCTTCTTTCGTTTCCTTTGCATTGCTTCGCATCGCCTTCACATCCGTTTCGGTGAAAGCCTATTAGATTCAGCCAAGCTTAAAGCGCACTGATAAACCAACATAAATAAAAATTCAACCAACTCTCACTCTCACGTATACAACGCACTGCACTGCCTGCCATTCGCTCTATTCAGAGCCGTCTCACCCCAATTTCGCTCGCGGCGCACTTAACACGACACATTCACTTACACGTCTCCTCAGCGAGTTGCGCTGAAGATGTTCATTACGACCGGCTGTAATTTGTAGACGTATCGCGTTTTATGTACTTATTTGAATGAAGCACATTCATCCGTCAAGTATCAACCCCATTGCGAAAAACTTGTATTCACACGGCAGCGACCTCTGCCGACTGCCAAGCATCCAAACCTAGGACGCCACAACTGCTGAAATTAAGCAATTTGTCTGGGGATGATTGTATTGCGCAATAATTTGTACACGCATCCTGTATTACCGACCAGACAATCCTGTTGCATCGCCTCTGGCTTCGGCTGCAATTGCAGAATAAGCATTACTACAATACGTGTTTATTCATCGCAGACAGGACGCAAACACGGCATTACAGCCATTCATCCGGAACGCATACACGTACTATAACTATGACGCAAACGCATGCGCAAGATCGATTTAATCTAGACAGACACCTACCCGAGGAGACTGCAATCCTGCAATTGCAGGCGCAAAAGCAGTTGTTTGTGCAAATATCCTTTGAAACCCAGTATGTACGTAATGCTTCGCTGTCAACAAACTCTGCACGTAATTATAACACGATGCAACTTTTGTTTCTACTGCGCATGCGCAGACTGCAAGTAGGTACCTGAGTCACCATCCATCGCTCAACTGTTTTGATAGTTTGCGAATTAATCATTCAATCAATCAATCAATCAAGTGTTAATCGAATTACTGTCTTCACTTGAGTCGTCACTTCAGCAGGACGAAGGAAGGAGTGAGTGTATTGAAGGAAAACATCAACAAGATGATTCATTAGCCAAGTCAAGGGTATGGGATAACAATCAGCCCAATCAGCAAGTATGCCAATGCCCTGAATCGCTAATTAATTAACTCTTGTCGATTACTTGCATTCACTGCATAATCACCAATGACGAATGATTGCAACCGCAGGAATGCCGGAATTCAATCGGCAGTACAATAGACGTTGTGAGCTGCTCTGCGGCTGATCGTCAATATAAAAAGTGTGAAAGCGTGAATTGCGCCCCAAGACGCAGCCCCAAGGAGTTGAGCTCGTGTAAATGTATTCCATTCATGTAGCCAGTGATCGTTCAAAGCGAGGCGAGGCGAAAGCAGTCAAAAAGCGCCACTGCCAGTGCCACTGCCGTTGCCGTTTGCCATTGCCGTTGCCGTTGTCGGCACTTGCCGGATAATGTAATGATAATTTGCGCAAAATCCTCGCCGACTCGCCGAATCATCAAAGCGAAACCGACACCGTCGACGGCGGAAATTTCAGCAATGCAATGGATTGAATTTCAACGTCAAGGCCTTCTCGTCCTTAACAAGTTTCACACTTGTTAGGCGAAATAAAAGGGCCCACGCTCTCGGTTTCTGTGTCTGCGACTGCGGACTGATAAGAATAAATTGTACAAAAGTACAATGGCCCTCTCTAGATCACCATTAATTATGACAGCGCGGCGCTGGGAGGAATAAAAGGAAAAGTTTAAAATTAACAAGGAGTATGACGTGGGTCACCAGCCACTCCGCTCCGCTCATACATCATCCCGCGGATTATTCCACACTCGCGCTTGCGTGATATATCATTGTCGGCATCATCCAGCTACACGAAGTCCGCGTGGTGATACGAATTGTCGAATAAAAGACGACAATTGCCGCAAAAACATTGGACGCGAGTGTGGAAAATCAACATTGCTGACCTACTCTCAGGCGCTGCGCCCGCATAATAACTTACTGCATATCTGGCGAAATTAAATGAAATTTATTCAAGCGCTCGAATCCAATTAGCATGCCTGCTACGCGCAGAAAAACGTTTTAATTGGATTACGAGTACCTAGCTACCTACCGGCAAGGACGAGTGCCAGACTCGCCTTTTATCTGTGTATTCAAGTTTTCAATTCGCGATACATGCTAAATTATGTTTGCTCTCTGCGAGTCAAGCGCGCCGAATTGGGTCGCGATCGCCATGAAGCGTCTAAAGACGTTGACTTACGACTCCTTATCCTTCGACGCAAGCGCCGTCGGTGGTTGGTGTTTCAACAAACTCATTCATTAAATCACAACCACTCGTGTTGGTGGCTCTCTTACAGGGCAATGTTTATATCGGCAATTAGCAGATGAAACATAAATCACGACGACCAAATGTTCGTTCAGAGATAAGAGCTTTTGCTTCTGCTCCAGAATGAAATGCGTTTGATATAACTATTGTATGTACGTACATACAAAAGCAAAGCAAATTGTAAATCAAACGCGCACTATTAAGTAACATCGACTTGTGCCAATAACAATTACAAATGATTATTGCCGCTGCAATTCGAGATCGAGATATGGATGCCATATATACGCCAGCGCATGCGCAAGCGCACGAGAGATTGAAACGTTTGGCATAGTTGTCGAGTGTTTTGGATGCGTGCCAAGCGCACAATTGTCGGAAATTGCAATTGGCGGTGTGTCACTCGGATTAGTATTGTCGTTAGCTAGTTCAAGAATAAATCAAATATGAAATTATGCTCATTAATTAATTTCATAATACGGCATTCTCCATGGCACAGCACGGCATAACCTAGTACTTATTCAAGTTGCCTACAGTCTACGAGTACAGTGAAATATCTGCACTGACATAAACCGTAAAGTAAAACAAGTAAACTTGGTTGCCTATCAATGTACTCGTACATCGGTAAGTTTACAAAGTTTGTAACAAGTTTTAATCATTTTTAAATTACTTGCTTGCGAGAATATTCCTCAAGAAAATTAAACTTTGAGTAAGCAATTAAATTTGTAAAACTATCGAGGAACGCAGAAGACGACGACAGATAGAAAGATGAGTACGTACCTACTTACCCGCTATCGTGTCGCAAGCAGAAATTAATTAAAGAATTCAATATCAATTTGTAGGCGTTGCGCAAATAATGCCCCAAGTTCGCACTCATTATTCGCGAACGCGAACGCGGGACTGCGGATGCGGATGCGGAATGGAGGAAGCGAATGATAATTGTTGTTCGGACTTAAGTTACAAGTTTCAATTCAAGTGGCAACTTGTGAGCGAACATCCACCCAAGCACCAAGTTCCTTGTTTTTACGGCATGCCATTAGGCATTAATAGACGTTGAGCAAGCGCAAGCAAGCACAAGACGTGCGGAGTGAAGTGAAACTTAAATAATATTATTGTGTAATTGAATAGTTTTGCAAACACATTTCCTTTCAGCTTCCTCAGTCTCCTCTTTTCAACCCTCCATCAAGCAAAGCAATGCAGAGTGAAGTGAAATATAAGAATCCTCTCAAAGTACGTGAGTATGTGGAGCACAATTGAAATGCGCATTGATGCGTTGAAAGCTGTGCTGCTCTGCACTTCAGAAAGAAATCTGCGAAAAGGGCGCATCGTTGAAAACTTGAATGTTCAAAAATTAGCTTAAAAGTGAATGCACACGAACGCCTGCCTGCCTGCCGGCGATCCCTGCGATCCCAACGCGACCCTACGCTCCCTGACATGCATCCCTTGCTTGCTTGCTTGCATGGAATGGAATATAAAAAGGAAGAAAAGCCAATTCTGTCGACGAGTGCGTGTCATTATACTCGGGATCTGAATGCGAAAATTAATTATGCCTCGCTGGAAGCCCAAGCGCAAGCGCAACGAGCAAATGCAACTTTGTGTCTGCGTCTGGCGCTGCTGAATGGAATGTGGTCGGCATCATAACTAAACATCAACAAACAAACAAACAAACAAACGTACAAGCAAGCAAATACGCGCAAGCAGTAATGGAAAATAACGCCCTCTCTTGCATTTTTATGCCACGAAATGGCGCACAAAAGCTCAGCCCGGAGAGCAAACATATGCTAATAATTCAGCATTGTTTTAATTTCAACGAAAATACATTTACTTACTTCCATTCACGCCAGATAGCGCTGAATCGGACGCACTATGAAGTGAACTATGGACTCGACTGCATCGCATACTGCGGCCGAGTGTATATAGCGAGTACATTATTCAAGCGCCACCCTCGGCGTGTGTGTGTTACATTTTCAAGCAACTCTCCAGCCACCCAGCAATGCGATGTAATGCAATGGAACGGAATGCGCTATACATTATATTTATACGGTAAATAAATCATTTCGTGCTTGATATTTATTCTACATTCTGAACATCGCCAGCGCCAGTGCTGTGCTGGCTTGTTCAGAGCAAGCAAGAGTATTCTACGTACGTTCCCCGTGCCCCGTTCCGGAAGCTTTCACATTCAACTGGTCTATGATATTCCTTCTTCATCTCGATAGTGAATTAACAGCCAGCAGCACAAGCACAAGAAGCTAGCTATTCCAGACTGGACTTGAATTTGGACTTCACTTTGATCATTGACGTGCATTTGCAAATTAAAGGCCCAGGATTTCCACATCATTTCTGTACCGTATTTACTATTCTACGTCTGTTGTAAAAGATTTGCAAGCCAGCAGAGTAGTATGTACTCGTATAGTAGGTAAGCCGATCCGTCGAAAGTCAGTTTAACCACTTTACATGCACCGTTCGCTCGCACGAAGGCGGTGAATTTACACCCACTTGAGTGTAGAGCGGATGTGCGTACATACATACGTGTTAATTAAACATAGATACACTCGGAGTCCGGAGGTACGTCGTCGACGGCTCATTATTAATTTTATGCCTTCCTCACGACATCCCGCCGTACATACATACATCTAGGAGGGCAAAAGGGTCGCTCTTACTTGTACGCGCGTTCGTCGGGGCGGCTTCGGCAAACAGTGCAGAGCGATGCGTTATTGTGTTATTGTATCATCATACCTGACAAACAAACAGAACACAGCACTCGTGAGTGAATGTCGACCATACGTTCCTCGTTCCTCTTTCGTTGTTCACCGTTCGCGTCTGCCAACCGTTACCGTTTGTTAATTAAATTTGAATGCCCTCCGGGGAGGCTGTCTGTGAGTTCCGCACAACACTGTATCGCACAGCAGCGAACAGCGAGCAGCGCTCCCGTGTGCAGAGCTGTGCTGAATTGTGCGTCCTTTCATCCACAATATTATACAGAAAAACTAATATTATCTCGTCTGACTTCGCCTGCGCTTGATCGAATAAACTCATTCCGGGCACCGAGTATAAAGTATGCACGGACCGAGTTCGTTTCGTATTGAAATTGTTGTTCAACTCCACTACATTTCAGCGGAATGTAATGGAATGCGTCGCGACGCAAAGACATTAACATTACCGTCATGACAACTAATGGCCTGCAAGAATGTACCGCCATCTATCGTACGATTTCAAAAATATTTTCAACTAAATATTTCATTTTGCATTACACATGTATAACATCCACACTGGAATGCCAAAGACGTCGCTGTAGCTAGAGCTGGAGCTATTTTCATGGATCATAAATCTAAATATGCACTATACTCGTGCCTCCCTTCCCTCTAAGGGTTTCACGCATGCGCAACTTGCCTCAAGGCCTCAAAGGCGTGTGAATTAATCGCCTGCTTAATCACTTTAGTCACACTTCTTCATCTCTTCTAGAACGCGTTACGCGATAAAATCCATAAAACAATTTCGACAACACAACATGGAATATAATCTTTCACTCCTGTATGTATGACATGCTTGGCGCTTTCGCTTGTTTTTCTAGAGATTTCTCGCTGTTTCCTACCTTGCATTCTGTGGTCCAACTGATTTCGCTTCGTAGGAAGAGCTCGCCGTTATTGCATGATCCGGAATGCGGCCTTCCTCCATGCCGAGCGCCGCGCGGCATTCGCCTGTAAGAAGAAAATAATTAATATTCCACAAGACGCACTCCCAACACAAGCAGACGCAGCACAGCAGAAGCAAAGACAGAAGCGTAGGCAGAAGAAGGCAAACAGCTGCTCGCTGCTCTTATCATTGCAATGCGCCGAATGCTGTAAAAGATTACAGCGCGTTTGCAAAAACATAAAGTATTTCCTTCAAATTCCACAGCGAGCGAAACGGGGACGCGACCGATCTTAAACCTAGACTTCATCATACCATACAAATGCCCCCCTTTGGGTACCCTTCCTTCCTTCTCGCCGAAAGAGATAAATTCCTGTAATTCGTTTCAGCACTGCAATTCGTCCTTATTGCTTCTTAGATGTTTGCAAATTGCGAGTAGGTAGGTATAGTTGCGCACTACTAGCAGATACATAGGTAAAAGAAGAGGAATGTCGTTCGATTCAACCAATCGTCACAGATTCGAGAGGGCGCTTTGCTGGGTTAATGGTAATGAAAAACGTGACTCGCTCGAGAGCAAGCACAGGAAAGAACAGATTAATAGCCAATAGTGTCGTGCAAATGCTAATTAAAGAAAGAAAGAAGAAATAACTTTCAATTTCTTACTGTAGCCAAGCAATGGATGTGAATAGTGCCAGTGGTGCCACCCCTTGGGCACTTTAACATTTCCCCCTGTAATAGTATATGTATAGTCAAGCCTTAATTAATTTATTGCGTTTCATTTTCACTTTCCGTCCCTCTACGTTGAGCCGAGCAGAGAGGAGAGTATGACAACATGGATATGGTGTAGATGTAGATGTAGATGTAGGATGTGAAACACTAAATGCATAAACACCCCAAGCGCCCGCGTCCGCAGCCCTCCTAGCACCACATCACACGCGCTGTATGTCGGGAAGCATATTGTCAAGCGAGCAAATCTTAAATCTATAAAGCCAGACAATGGATTTCACGGCGGAAGCCAAAAAAAGCTTAATCTAATTCTTCCTCTGGTCCTCGTCCTCGTCCACTTTCAATTCACGTCTCCCTTCTTTCCTCAACGCATAAAGCTCAAACGGCTTTATATTGCCATCCATGCGTTTTAATGTCATTATTATATGCATGACACGATGATAATTCAATTAAAATTCATCAAATAAATGTCTACGTATGTATGTAAATACATAGGTCTAAACCAGTGACTACCAAACTGTTTTATCATACCGTACACTAACCTTAATACAAAATTTAAAAAAATATTTTTTCATACCTAAATTTACAAATCATTCAAAGGTAAATAGATTTTTCAGCACAGAGTTTGACAGACACTGATCAATATAAACTACTCACGTTTTAAAATTAAAAATATTGAAATGGTCTGTCAATCTAAAATAATTATCTAATAATAGATGAGAGTAGCCATATTTGGACCACATTTACATTTTTCTAAATATAGAGGCATCGGAGAAATAATATAAAATTTGTGACTCACTAAGGGTATATTTTAACCCTTCGTGATAAATGTGAAAAAATCGTCTCATAGGTTCAAATTAGGAAACCGGATTCCCTATTTGGACCGAAATTAAAACATTAACTTTTTTCTTGGCAATTGCAACAAAAGGGTTGATATTTGTTTCCACTGCTCTCTGGGCTTTCAGTGCACCACTGTGCTTCTTCAAAAAGTGTCTTAAATCGTTGTATTCGTTATCATTGTTATTTTCATTATCAGTATCACTGCTTGAAGTTGTTACAGGGTTTTGTGAAAGTTCCAAAACATTAGATGCTGCAAATTGGTCATCTGTACACGTTAAACAAAAACACTTCGGCGTCACCACAGAACGTATTTTCACAAACAAGACTGCAATAATCATGTCTAGTCTTACCGAAAAAAGTTGCTTATCAAAAATTGCGCAGATTTCATTCTAGATTTTACCCTACTCTCCCCTATAAAACACTATCATTTTCTTTAAGAAACCAATCAAAAGTTTAAGAAATTACATCAAAACACCCAAAAAATAAACAAACAAATAAATAAATAAACGATGTTGCAAAGTTTAATTGATGTTGATATAAAGTGGCAAACTTTTTAGATAAGTAATCCATACTATGTGCTACACTATGCTACACTATAATACATATACTATACTAAACCCCACAGCAGAGCAGATCCAAGCTTGCCACA